>JAGKTI010003002.1:13928-27718 GCA_018397915.1 Birgus latro | reverse complement strand
GTGGTGGTGGTTGTGCTTGTGGTAGTACTGGTAGCGGTCGTGGTGGTGCTTGTGTTTGTGGTAGTAGTGGTTGTGGTGATGGTGACGGTTGTAGTGGCAGTGGTATTAGTAGGGATAGTAGTTGTGATGGTGGTGGTGGTGACAGTGGTAGCTGTGGTGGACAGCGGTAATGGAGGTGATAGTGGATGTGATGGTGAGTGTAGCTGTAGTAATTGTGGTGATGGTGGTGGTGGTGGTGGTGGTGGTGGTGGTGGTGGTATTACTGGCATGCAAGTAAAAGAGTAGGTACAGCTGCAGGCGAGGGTGGAGGAGGGAAAGGGGAGGGGGAGGAAGGGGATGTTGGGGTAGGGCAAGGTTGGGGGAGAGGTGGAGGAAAGGGGGAGACGAAGTGTTTGGAGGGGGAAGAGAAGGAGTGGGAGAATGGGAAGGGGATGGTAGGAATGGAGGAGAGGGAGAGGAGAAATGCTGTGAGAGGGAAGAGAGGAAGGAGAGACAGGCAATAAGGAGAAATAGAAACAAAGGAGAGAGAGAAGGAGAAAGGGTGAGGAGAAGAGATAGATATGGAGGAGAGGGAAAGGCAAGGTACTGAGACAGGGAGGAGAGAAAGTAATGAAGAAAGGGAGAGAGGGAGGGAAAGGAGGTAGGAATGGAGGAGAAGGAGAGACAGAGTGTTGAGATGGGGAAGAGGGGGAGGGGCAGAGAGAGAGAGGGGAAATGGGAGTGGTGCAGTAAGAAGAGAAGGGAGAGGGCGAGTAAAGGAGGAGATGGAGAGGGATAAGAAAGGTAGGGGATGGGAAAAGACGAAGAAAGGGAGGGGGAGTGGAAAAGAGGGAGACAAGGGAAAGGTAGAGGTATGAGAGGGAGGGAGGAAATGCCGCGGTGGGTTTTTTTTTTTGTGTCCGACTCTGGGCATAGGCTTTACAGCCTGCTATCAAGGCCCAGCCGTCCTCCTACATACCATACACCTCTACATGTCACCACTTCGGCGCTAACACCCACCGTCCATATTGAATACATGCTGGGGCTGTCTCATACAGGACTGGTGTATTGGTATTAGCGGGGGTATTTTTACGACATGTCGGCGGGTCTTCTGGTAGATCAGTAAAGCCTGATTTAATGAAATTCAAATCCTTAAACTGTTCCCTGCCCCAGCGAGGATTCGAACCTGGGTCCGTCGGGACTGCAAGCCAACTCTCTACCGATCGAGCTACCGCCTCGAAGGAAGTGTGAAGGAAGAGAAATGGTAGGAAGAATAGTGAGAGGAAAAGAATGCACTGGAAGGACTAATAGAGGGAAAGGAGGAGTGAGTGAGGCAGGAAGGAATAGGAGAGAGAGCAACAGACGAGGAGGATGTGTAGGTATGGGAGGGGAGGGGAGGGGAGAGGAGAGGTGGGGATTGGACAGGGGGTTGGGCGAGGTGAGGACTGAGAGTGACTGATTTATTTGTTGGATATTTGGCAATCGACGAGGGGAGTGGAAGCCAAGATCATTAAGCCAAATGGTCCATCTTTTACTCCTCCGGGACAGTACGTGGAAAAAAAAAAAAACATTTTTATAGAAACCAGAAACACTAATTAAGGACAAAAACACATCCATAAAGGGAAGGAGATGGGGAGGAGAGGCTAGGCAGGGGGATGGTACTGGCAGGGTAGGGAAGCAGAGACACAGTACAGGGTGAGGCAGGGGTGTAGGTAGGGTGGGGCAGGGATGTAAGGGATGACAGGGTGTAGGGTAAGGCAGGGGTGTAAGGGATGACAGGGTGTAGGGTAAGACAGGGGTGTAAGGGGAGTTAGGGTGTAGGGTAAGGCAGGGGTGTAGGCAGGGTGAGGCAGAGGTGTAGGTAGGGTAGGGCAGGGGTAATGGGCAATTTCCTTTCCTAGTTATTTTTCCCGACTTAATTATTCTCCTTCCATCCATTTTCCTGCGACTTATTTTCCTATTAGTTATGTTCTTGGCCGACTCATCTTCTTTTCCCACTACTATTCCTTGCACCACCTCCTCCCCCTCCTCTGATTCACGCCTCTCTCCGGCCTGACGCGTGCAGGAGGGGGAGGGGGGTGGGAGGAGAGCCGCGTGGTGACGAAGCGGTAATCGATGAACTGGAAAGGCCAAGACGTTTAACAGTTATAGATCAATTTGCATACGGTTAGGCGGGTGTGCGGGGGAGCGTGTTTGTGTACTGTTCTCCCCCTGCCCCCCCGCCCCCCGTCTCTCTCTCTCTCTCTCTCTCTCTCTCTCTCTCTCTCTCTCTCTCTGTTAAATGGTTAAATGAATCAGTACCCTGGACTTCAGTCAATTGGCTTCACTTTTACGTATATACCTTTGCCACGCAACTTAAAGTACACGAAAATATAACAGATTATTTTTTAAATCTTAACAGAAGGTTGATATATGAAACCAAATCACATAAAATTCATAACTCAATCACTGTTGCCGGCCTGTTGTGATATAAACTTAAACTACGCTAAATAATTCACAAGATATTTACAGCGAAACTCTCGCCACTCAAGGCAGCTAACTTCAGGGCACGGGTAAAACGAATGCTACAAGAAATGTATTAAAACGTTTCCACTGTTTTACTAACATACTATTCGCGTAACTCCGGACGTGGTTCTATTCTCAATCCGATGAGCTTAATAGTTAGCTATAGTAACTGGTATGTATGTGGGCTATGCATTGTAACAGCCGGCTTGCATGTACTCTGCAATACACATTCAAATAGTGTTCTACGAGTCCTGAAGGGTAATTATTCTATAGGTCCGGGAACACCACTTCTGTCACTGGAGAAATAACCCGCCCTCACCCATTTGTTCTCGCACTGGTTTACGTAGGGAGACATTTAGGTAGGGAAAGATTTAAGTATGGAGTGTAGAGCGAGGTGCATGTGGAAACTGTGCTGAAATGACTGAGCTGGTAAGTAAGAGTCTGTATAGGTCGATGACAACCTCGATAGGGAGCAGATATGTGAAAGCACCTGAAAGAACATCCCGGTACTACTGCTGCTCCCTCTTTTAATATCTGCCTCAGGGTAGGACTGAATTATGATTAGAAAAAATAGTAGGCTTACTCGCTACCACCCAACCGCCGGCGGCTGCTTGATAAAAATATGGTAATTAATCTCCTTGCGGAACATGTGTTCCTCGTTCTTAATATACTGAAAATCAAGGAAAGTCTCTTGTCCTATAAATTGTCTGAGCGGGTTCTTAGATAGAAATGCTATGAAGAAATGTAGTTTTATCACTTAACTGTCTCCAGTAATATAAATTATCATGGCGGTCATGTAAAAACGAAGTTGATTTTCGCAGAAGCCGCCAATAGCCGCAAATGCTCCGTCACTCCCCCAAACCCCCACACCACCTCGTACACCTTTGAGTAACGTGTTCTTAGTGGCATGGGAGATTTTGTAACACCTCTTCCTATAAGCAATGATATTAATTCTGCACAGTATGCATCAATATTCTCTTGTGTGTTACTGATGCAAACTATCGATAAATGAAAAAAAATAAGTTGAGATGTAATGTGCTCATTAATTCGCCAATAAAATATTGCTACGAAGTCAACAGTGCCATTTATCATATGATCCTTGGTGATTCCAAATGGCTTTTATATAACTTATTTCCTACAATAATATTTCTCATCTGACTTGATAATTGCAGTTCAGATAGTTTCTATGCCATTCATTCACTCACTCAAATTACCATAGTTTTTCTTTTTTCTTTTGTAAGTGCATGACTCTGAGCATTGGCCTAAGGCCCAACAGTCCTCCTACGTGTCATACATCTCCACATTACTGATGACGGTATTAATCTCTGCAATATGAGAGGTCCTTTCTTCGCTGCATAAAATGGTGGAAGTGAAAAAAAAAAACTCGTAAAACTGAAGACACTTTTGGCCACTGTGTCTGTACTTTAGTAGCCTGTTGTACAGCACTTCTTTTCACTGCGTTTTCCTTCTAACTTCAGAACTGTGGGTGGTGGTGACGGTATGGTCTGCCCTGGAGGTGTTCGCCAAGATATTTGAAAAGTGCTGTGATATCTACAAAGCCACTTACCTGACTGAACGATTTTTGCAGTATAAGCATTTCTTCTTACTGTTCTTAATGATTTCTTTTTTTTACCTTCAGGCTCGTGCTGGGCGTGGTGGTGGTGGCGGCGTGGTGTGGCCTGCACGTGTCCGCCAAGATATTTGAGAAGTGCGAGTTGGCAAACCTGCTCCAGACCAAACACAAGATGTCGAGAAAGGATGCTGCCGTCTGTACGTATGGCGCGGCACTTGTGTGTGTGTGAGTGTGTGTGTGAGGGGGGGGAGATGCTTTGTTATGGTAGAGTGATATTGATTTGTTCTCTGTGTACGTGTGATGAGTTGTTCCGTGTGTGTATGTATGTGTGTAAGTGTGTGTGTGCGTATATTGGGGAAGGGAGTGATGCTTTGTTCAGGCTGGGTGTCGATTTGTTCTTTGTGGTCATGCAATGAGTTGTTCTGGTTGATTTGTTGCTGTTTGTCTGTGTATGCGAGTTCTTGTTTTGCATATATTTATGGACGCGTGTTTGTGTGTGAATGGCGAGTTCTATCTCTGCGTGTATGTATACTGTATATGTATGTATGTTTGCGTCCGTATGCATATCAAGTTCTTGTTGCTTTTCTGTTTGTTTTTTGTTTCTATGTACCGAACACTTATTTGTGTGTGTGTGTGTGTGTGTGTGTGTGTGTGTGTGTGTGTGTGTGTGTGTGTGTGTGTGTGTGTGTGTTTGATATCGCCGAGTACGTATTTATAACAAACAGTCTTAGGTCCGCATTTTCGTCGTCACAGGTGGCTCTTTAACACTCCTTCCTTACCTGCTAATTTCCGCCAAATGACACGTTAATGTTCTAGAGTATCGGTATTTATAGAAACCATAGCAGTATTAAAAAGCAATACTAACACAGCCGAGAATATTAAGGTGTTAGGAGCATATGTCGCTTAGGAAGAGGTATCACAAAATTTCTTAACTCACACAAGAACACTGGTCTTAGACACAAGGTTACTGAATGCGACGTATATATGTGTGTGTGTGTGTGTGTGTGTGTTGTGGTAGTGTACATTATAACAAAGACACACATACACAGGGTTATTGAGGAGACGCGTGCTTGTCTTGTGGTTGTGCTTGGATGCCATAACTTGCCATCGCTCGCAGGCTGTCTTCTCCACCAAGTTTTTTTTTTTTTTAATCTTTACCTGGCTTTTGTTCTAGAAGTTATGCTTTAAAAATATTCATGTTGTTCTGCATAACATTTTCATGTCTTCATTAATCCGTTCAGCTATAGGCACTATTTATATTTTATTCTTGCTACCGACCGACGAGTTTTTGATCAGACAAGCCTCTGTTAGTGAGGAGGTAAACTTAGCCTCTCCAATGAAGAATAGTTAATTAAGGTAGTAAGATTAAGAAGACGTTAATTTTTTTACGGAACATACTGATATGCTATAATATTTCAGGTGCTGCGACGAATTAATGATTTTTTTTTTTTTTTTTGGAGAGGGGAGGAGTAAACAAGATATCGTATTCTTTTTATTCTTTGGTTTTTCATTTTTTTAAAAGTAATTATTCGTATATATTTTTTTTATCTTTACGTTTGCTATTATTTCTACGTTAGTTTCTTCAATCACTGAAACACATAAGCGATCAGTTAAATATATACCGGTAAGCGTTTGGATGCACAGTAGTCACATTCACATTCTTTTTGTTTCCGTAATATTCCTTAGGTTTTGAAATAGGCTACTTAATTTTAACTAGACTTACCGTGTGTGTGTGTGTGTGTGTGTGTGTGTGTGTGTGTGTGTGTGTGTGTGTGTGTGTGTTACAACCTACAACGCTTAGCCCTTTTAGTCCGGTTGGCGTCCTTTTTAATGTATTCTCAATGTTACAAGACTATTTTTTTCAAACTTTGGGAGACATCTTGCTGTGCCTCCTAGGTTGAATAAAATCGTCTTGAGATGGCGTGAATAAAATGAAAAAGGTGTCCACGGATTCAGTGTCTTAAATGTTCTATACACTGACACACGTTGCCTTTTGAGACGGAGGCGCAGGTCACGGAACATCTCCCCCTCAGATCTTAAGCACATAATGGCGTCTTGTCGTCACTGAACTTGTGCAAGCGATAGGCATAAATCCATTTTAACTAACTCACGCTAGCTATCACAACTTATGCAATTCCTTTGGCAAAAAAATCCTAAGAGACGCAGGTAGGTGGGCAAAGAACGAGCTGCTCTGAGTTAGTGGTAGCGGTAAATTGTGCAGTCGTATAGTAGTATTTTTATTTCTGGTAGGCTTTAGAAACTTGTTGCGCTAGATTGTTCTGAGATAGTAATGTATATGGTGTCGGAATGTTGCACTGTGTTGAGAGTGGTGAAATGACTTCATTCAGTGACTGTCAGTGTGTACTGCGTGTGTCAAAGGTTCTTCATGTCTTGCCTTAGTCTTGGCCCTTCACCACGATGACATCTTTTCCTACACCATTCTTGCTACCGCCATACTCATTTCACCTTAACTTGGCCCAGAGCTTCGTCTTTTATGCAGCTTATTTCATGTAGCTGAGTGGCAGAAAAAACAGTGCCACGGCCTACGTCGGTTCCATAGCACTTCGTGACTAGCGTGAAATTCTAATATCAGTCTATTATTACAATTCGTATTCAAGATGGAAAGATGTTAACTTTAGGCCAAGTTATAGTAAAGAGGGAATAGTCGTTTATAACCAGCTCAAGGGAGATGTCTCGTAGTGAAAAGGTTTGACACTACCTCATATTAACACATTCACGACCAGTACGCTTTTTTTTTTTTTTTATTTTGCTTTAGCTATCACCAGCCAATTTTATTCAGTGTAAGAGCCTCTCGTAGTGAAAGAGTTGATTTTATAAGACAATGATGTGCTGTGTGTTGAGTTATTCCCTGTCAGTGTTTGTGATATGTGTCCATTTGTTGCTCTGGGATAATGATGTGTTGTGGCCCCGTGTTCTGTAGTGTTAAATGCTGAGATATTCTATGTTTTGTGTGTTAGTTGTCTTGTTTAAATCAGTCATATTTTATATTAGTGCAGCTTTCGACGCACGACGAATGTATTAACGTATCTATGTGTGTATCTGTCTGTCTATCTGTCTGTGTATCTATTTACTTATCCATCTACCTATCGCTCCCCCACCATCCCTCTCCTCCGTTCCAACTCCTGTCCACTGCTTCTCCCTCCCAACCATTCCTTTGCTCCTCCCTTTCCACCTTGTCTCCACGCCATGACTCCCCTCCACCACCACCACCCATCGTCTCACCCAAGACTGATTTTGGTGGTGTGTGGGGATGACTCTGAGGCTCCTATGACATACCCTCAACTAAAAATCGTCTGGCATATAGCTTGAATAGAATAATAGAGCTGTTCCTGATCCGAGTGGTTTCAATGTGCCAGGATTAACTCTAAGGCTGCTATGATGCACTCTCACCTGAATGAAGTAGTTTGGCATGTTATTATCTGTAACAGAACAGTATAATAGGACCATACGAGGATACTGGCCCTATGTTTGGAGAACGCTGTGTCGTGAGTTCGATTCCCCCGGCTACCACTGACTTTGCAGGATAGACTATCATTGTTTTTACTGTGTTCTTCACCATCTGAGGACTGAATCTACAGTACCCTCTTCCTAACATACATGGTTCCAGTCTCTATTTCTGCTATCTTCTGTTTCACCATTTTGTGCCTTTCCGTAGCAATCAGATAATAAAAACTACACTTTGCCCTCTACTAAAGTGTTCTTTTTCGCCGTCTGTTCCCTGTGTCTGTCCTGCCGTCATACCCCACACCATTGTCTGCCATCACCATCTTTTGTTTTACCATCTTTGCATTGTGTCTGCACCTAGCCTTCTCCAAACTTCCTTCACAGTACTGTTTACTATTATTATCTGCGTCACCATCTGCGGCTTGTATCTACACTATCCTCATCTTAGCCAACATGGTTCCATTCTCTACTTCTGCTATCTTCTGTTTCACCATTTTGTGCCTTATATTAATCTTACCCTCTTCTAACCCCCGTCTGACTTCACTCTTTTGTTTTAGGGACGTGCATCGCGCAGTACGAGTCCACCTTCAACACTCAGGCCATCAACCACGCCAACTGGGACCAAAGCAAAGACTACGGCCTCTTCCAGCTCAACAGCCGATACTGGTGCGGCGACGAGTTTGGCCAAAATGTGTGTCGGATTCCATGCTCAGGTACTCCATCATACTCTGCTCACTGTTGTCTGGTAGCCCCTTTCATTCTTGCAGTCTTGTTAATGTCTGATCAAGTCAGCCTAGGTTACTTGTGTGCTTTGCTGTGCGTTGACATAAGTACTTTGTCAAGTATCAACATCGCTTGACCTGTAAAACGCCTTTGTCGGCGAGGTACGAGCTAAGCCATTTCAATCCGAAAGCATTAAAATGTCGCCTTACACCCCGAGGATGCCTAGAGTATATTGATGGCTATCTACCTACCAAGTTTCATGCCTTTACGACAAACTGTCTGTCCTGTGGCCCTCTTTTGAAGATTCTCGACATGCTGCACTTGGCGCGTGTCACGTGCCACGTGCACCGTCTGAGTGTGATGAAACCTGTCAAAAACAAGTCTTAAAGAATTGGGCTATCATATGGTGCAAACCACGCAGTGATCAGCCCTGTGGTTGTTGAGATATAGGCCTCTTAATAACGTTACGGTCGGGCCGGATCGGGTCGCTCATGAGTGAGAAGATGCCATAACTTGGCGAGACTCACAGGGGCTTCGCCCTCACTCGTAACGAGAATGCTGGCGTAGTCCCTGTGGGCACACCCTGCTGTACGTCATTGCGTGTGTGTGTGTGTGTGTGTGTCGCTTCTTGTGCTATAATTCTGTCCTTTATCCGTTTGGTGTGGAGGTGCTGCTCATCCTCTCCTGAAGTACCCACAGATTCCTCACCTTCCCGTTGCCAGCGAGTTTGGATGTGGCATTCCTGGCCACAGTGGTGATCCACATACAGCATAGTAAAGTTTTCATCATTTTTGGAGGCACTTACTTGTCAAACGGTTGAAAATTATGGAATAAATTTTAGGTAAGCTTTTGGATTAATTGAATGCGTCACCCAAGCGCGTCCATGGCAACAACTGGTATGCGATTGTTCGGCACCATCCCGCCCCCTCCCTGCACTGACACATCTCTTCCGCCCCTATGAAATGTTTGTGTTGCTTAATTTCTATGGTTACCACGCCCTCTCAATAAAATTATACTTTTTTGGTGACTTCCTCTCTGTCTTGAGAGAGAGAGAGAAAAAAAAAATGAGAAATTTAATAATGAGACTGAAGCAATGTAGTAATAACTGAGCAATACACTTATACAGCATGTGCATACCCGACAACTAATCAGACATTTTTCCCACCAGCCCTACTAGATGATGACCTTACTGATGACCTGAAGTGTATCGCCAAGATTGTCAGAGAGACAAAAAGGATAAAGGGTCCGGAAAATGGTCTCACAGCCTGGTCAGTAATGTATATATGACTGTTTTGTGCATCACCAGTTATATATTTGAATAATACATATATGAATATTTTTTGAGTATATACCTGGCAAAGGTAGTTTTCCTACATTTTGTCAACTTCGAAGTTACTGGTATATGACTAATGGAATTATAGTTTCTTGGCTTGTAAACATAATTTTGTTAGAGGAAAATATTCTTTTTTCAGGGTGGTGTATGACAAATACTGCCGGCACCGCAACTATGACACTTACATGGAGGAGTGCAAGCACATGCCTTCTAATATTATTCAGCCCAAACCACCCACTGTTCCGCCTGCCCCTGTGAGCACAACAGCTAAGCCTCCCATTGCTAGCTTCCCCACCACAGAAAATGTACCAACAAAGCCAACAACTACAGAAAATGTAAACAAACTAGTTCCAGGGGAAGACTATCCTATTATCAACAACGTGCGTGTTCCAATTATCCCACCGCGGCCTATGACATACATTCAGCCTCTGTATCATACCCCCCACCGCCCCCTTGTTATGGTTAACCCATATGGTTATTTCTACCAAATTAGATATGACTAATGATGGAAGATAATTATTCTAATTTCCTGACTTGGTGCTATAATATCCATAATACTTTCCTATGTCCTCTCCCCGCATGCATTTTTTTTTTTAGACAAAGGTGCTTTATCTGTTAATACTTGTTCACCAACCTACAACAGCTTATGACGTGATAACAGTTATTGTTTATGTTTATATCTAATTAAACTGTTTTTGAAATACAGTCTGTTTGGCTTTATACTGTTGTCATCATTTAGCGATAAGAGCCCACTAATATTTCTTTATTCTACATATTATACAGGGATGCTGTAAACACGGTGCATGAATTTTTTTCAGAGCGACCCTTTGCGGGAGTTGGGACATGATACCGCACCTCTTTGACGTGAAATTATTATTTTCACAGATGTCGTTATTTCTGCCCTTTTTTTTTTTTTTTTTGGTGAATCCCAGTATAAGCATATACGCAGTAAAAATTAACAGCAAGTGAACAATTTGATTGAAGATGAGCATTATAGTATCATGACGATTATCAACAACCGTTCGAGGCGGGAGATAAACCATTACACAGGACGATGAGGCGCCAGCGCGTTGTTAAAAACTTTGTGTTGAGGTTTATTTGCGGTGTTTTTTTTGGCATACGTCGCCCGTTTCTCTTCCATTTTCGTATCTTGGTAAGTTGCTGATTATTTTGTACTATGGTTGTTGGTACAATATTTTGTAAATCGTTAAATATTGCTTTGCTTTTGTATGTGAACCATGGCGACATTCCAAGGCTGTGATTCTTAAGATTGGTGGAAACGGTTATGTATGGAATTTTAATGGTTGTGGAGAAATCTTGCATCGTGTGCCGTGCCATTGACTGTACAAGTTACATTTAAAGGGAATATCTTGGCTTCAGCAAGTGTGATTGTAGTTAAAGCGGTCCTCAAAGGTTAGGTCCAAAATGACGGCCTGGGCTAGTGTCTAGCACAACCGTCTTACAACTGCTCGCCAACAAATTCGTAATGCTGTAGAATTTTTGGCAGTGGAGCAAATGTACAATCATTGTGATACTGTAGATATGATTCAGGTATAGGGTAAATCAGACTATGTTAATATAGTAACCCGACAGATTGTATTGGTACTTGTTTACTAAATGTCGGCGCTGGCTGTGTTTGTTTACAGTCTTGCGTTGAGGATAGGCCTGTAGCATGAACTAAAGCTTACAGGATCGCTGCCATAGTTTGTTTATTGTGTGCGTAGTGCGTAAATGTTGATAATAGATTTGAAAAGAGGATGAAAAGTAAGTTACTGAAAGGCTACAAAAAAAAAAAAAAAAAAGGTGGTTCTGGTTCCCTTAAAAAAAAAAATGTTCATTTTCCCTGTGGGGCTGGCTCTCTGGTCTAATCTAACCTATACCTTAACACTTTAGTGCCAGGGCTCGTGTGAAGGGTTCCACCGTTCCGCCTATCGGCTCATAGTCACGAAGCTGGTGGGTTTCTAGCCTGGTATTCCCACCTTTAGTAACTCTTGACAATGCTCAGTTCCGTCCTCCATGTAGGACACTGGTTACAGACAACCATGGATTTTCCTTGTGCCCGAAGGGAGCAGACTTAGTTTAGACAAGGTCTTGAATTCTGATGACATTATAAGGAGCGGGAGGATCACTAGGAGCGGCCCTGTCGCTTCGCAAGTGAATCTTCATATGATGCTTCACTTTAGGTAAGCTGGAGATTTTCATACGCAAGATGCTTCGCTGTACTGAAGTCCATGGTGCTTCACTTTAGCGAAACCCAGTATGGTGCTTCATTCCACCAAATCCCCATATCGTGCTCCCTTTCAGCAAGCTCCACATAGTCCCGTATCTATCTGTCTAGTATATCTTTACTTGTTTTGTTCTGCACTTATCAACAAACGATTTTATTCAACTTACGGTAGACCTCAGATGGTAAAAGGGTAATAAAAACTAAAAATCCTCATGCTCGAAAAATCTCGAGCTGAAAAAAAAAATGCAGATAGCAGAAATATAGTAATAGACTGCAAAATAATATTGGCTGTTTTTGAAACCAATACGTAAGTAGTGCTGTCTTGCAAAGCAGTTAGTCCATTGAGATTTGATGTATTGATATTATTTAATTCGTTGTTTCCCTCTTTTTTTTTTTTTTTATGTCGTAAGGAATGGAAATAGTCTAATAAGTTGTTTAATAGGTGAAAATATTTCTGTCTGCAGAACCACAATATATATCCAGAATTAATTCAGCCAGGGCAATGTTGTTAGGGCAGACGTTCGTCAGTAGTCCTTTTCTTTACTTGTTCTGCCAGCAGTGACTGCTAGATATTCCCCCCCTCTTTTTTTTTTTTTTTTTGTACGATTCATAGTTATTATAATGTCATGGCAGTAACAGCAGATATGGAGTAATATGTAACAGCAGTGGGCTAAATTTGGTTAGTCTTCAAGCACTAGTATGATACGAAATAGAATGTTGAATTTCATAAGTAATGGCAACAGATAGCATTCCTGAAGCACAGGGAACATATAATTTATCTCTTGCTGATTTATTTCATCCAGCCCATTTAGGTATGAGTGTTTATATAATCATGTGTCCAAGACAAGCTTTTACTGTCATGTAGTATGACATGGTGTGGGCCACTGGCCAGATACTGTACTGCTGTCACCCTGTCATGGACTGTTATGGGAAAATATTTTTGCTATGATCCTGGCGTTACAGTAGTTTCTGTGTCCTCTGGCAAGACGACACAACAGTAACACCTTTCTGGGGGGGGGGGCGGAGAACTACACAGCGCTTGAAAGATCCGGGTCATTCTAGTGGTTTCAGTATCAAGTTATAGCTGCAGATGGTGCTAATTTTCTTATTATTTTCATTTGCAGTGTTAACAGGTGAAATAAAGCGTGCTTTTACCAACGCCAACGAAGTTGGAGGTTATACGTATATTCATCCTTCTGATTATTTGCTTGTGTGTTTTTATATTCCAAAAGGTTTTTATCGGACTTCAAAGAACCTGTGGATAGGTGGGCTGTGGGTCAAAGAAGAGTTTATTAGATTTTGAATTTGATAGGTACTGGATGCAGGAATAAATCATATTTTATTGGCCATGGCGGAAGTTTGCCCTTGTGTAACAGGGCAGACTACGAATAATTAACTGACTATGCGAGACCTTAAAAGTATTCGTCTGGTAGGAAAGACGAATTACAGCAATAAATTGTAAATTTTGTTAAGAGTTACCGGAGGTGTTTACTCTTTGAGTGCAGTCTGGTTTCTTCGATTGTCAGAAATTGGTATGTGTAATGTGCATAAGAAATTGAGTGAAAATAATAATATGCGCTGTAATAGGCTCTGAGTACAATAGATCAGGTATAGTTATGCCCTACATTAATGGTATAGACATAAAGGACAACAGTGTACGACATTATACGTACGTAATTAAACACAAGAAGTATTACTTTCAGATCGGTTTTGTGTATGTTTGCAAACATTCAAAGCATTGTACGGATGCACAATATTCCTGAGTGATGACGTTTGATATTTGTTCACGGGCAAGTTCAGAATCTCTTTTGCCGGGGAAAGGTGAAATGAAAAGTGGCCTTGTAGGTCCTTTGTAGAAGTATCACTTATAATAAAACCTAAAAAAGTCCGCGCCAAGTGATCGATGGTTTCAGTGAGCGTTGGTGCTGTTTGCTTATATATATATATATATCTATATATATATATATATATATATATATATATAT
>JAGKTI010003002.1:0-13644 GCA_018397915.1 Birgus latro | reverse complement strand
ATATATATATATATATATATATATATATATATATATATATATAGTACCGTTTAATGTAATATTTGGTATATAAAGTTCCAAGTTATTGTTGTATTAATATAACTAGCAGTCATACATATGATGAGACATTTTTGAAGAAATTAGTCAAGATATTTAAAATAATTATAAACACGGAAAAAGTATTAATATTTTGTTTTAGTGCTGCAGTGGGTGGTACGAAGCCTTGATATAGCCAAGTCGCCTGCTGGCTTGGTTCGCAATGATGGTGTTCATATATAAAATAATAAATATATACCGGTATGTACGGTGTATATTAACTTTCAAGTATCATTTGGAAGGAAGGCAACCTGATGAGGGCAGGGTGACAAAAAAGTAATTTATTTGTGTCCACTCATTCAGCCAGTCCCAACCCTCTAACTATCGTCCAATTGCTTTAACATCCTGTGTCTCAAAAGTTTTCGAGTCAATTCTTAACAGAAAAATTTTAAAGCATCTTTCCTGTCACAACCTTCTTTCTGAATGTCAGTATGGGTTCCGTCAGGGACGCTCCACTGGCGATCTTCTCACCTACCTTTCAGACTCCTGGTCATCCTCCTTTCGGGACTTTGGCCGAAAGCTTTGCCATTGCACTTGACATCTCAAAGGCTTTCGATCGAGTCTGGCATAAATCTTTAATTTCCAAACTGCCCTCCTACGGTTTCTATCCTTCTATCTGTGCCTTCATCTCTAGCTACCTTTCTGGTCGTTCTATAGCCGCTGTTGTAGACGGCCATCGTTCTTCTAGACCTATCAACAGTGGTGTTCCTCAGGGCTCTGTCCTATCACCAACTCTCTTCCTTTTATTCATCAGTGACCTTCTAAGCTGTACATCTAACCCTATCCACTCATATGCTGATGATTCTACCCTTCACCTTTCCATTAGGTTTCCGCAACGTCCATCTCAGCAGTTACTTCAACAAAAAAGGGATGAGTCTATGGCACACCTAATGTCTGACTTGGCTCGTATCTCTGATTGGGGTAAAAAATAATCTTGTTATTTTTAATGCATCAAAAACTCAGTTCTTACACTTATCAACCCGACAAAATCTTCCTCAGGATTACCCACTAATGTTTTATAATGAACAGTTATGTCCTGCATCATCCTTGAACATGCTTGGGGTTTCATTCTCTCGGGATTTGTCTTGGAAAGAACATATTACATCTCTTGTAAAATCTGCTTCCAAGAGATTAGGTGTGCTAAGCCGATTCCGAACTTTCTTTACCCCTGCACAGTTGTTGACCTTGTACACGGGTTTTATTCGCCCGTGTATGGAGTACAACTCTCATGTGTGGGGAGGCTCCCCACATGCAGCTCTTCTCAATAGGGTGGAGTCAAAGGCTTTTCGTCTCATTAACTCTCCTCCTCTTACTGATTCCCTTCAACCTTTGTCTCTTCGCCGCACTGTTGCATCTTTATCTCTCTTCTATCGCTACTTCAGTGGTCACTGTTCCTCTGAACTGTCTGCTTGCATCCCTCCACCTCTACGACGGGCACGTAGTACCCGTCTAGTAACAAACTCTCATCCCTTTTCTGTCCAACTCTCTAATGCAAGAGTTAACCGTTACTCCCAGTCCTTCATTTATGCAACTGGTCAACTCTGGAACTGTCTTCCTCTGTCTGTATTTCTTCCAGTCTTTCAAACGCAGTGTGTCCAGGCATCTCGAAATGAATGGATCTTGAATTTGGCTCTCTTTTGTATTGTTTTTGCTTTTTCTTGGAAGGAACAGTATGCTGGCCTGTGGCCTTTGGTTCCTTCTTCCTTGCATAAAAAAAAAAAAAAATCCCCCCTTTGGGGTTCTGTCGGTTAATTTGCTTGGCACAGGTTTTGATATAATCCGGTGTATGATAACTCCTTCAGCTCGATGCTGTTTTATATTTATTTCCTACTATCTTCAGACGACTCCTCGGCTTTGTTGAGACTTTTCGAGATGGGGAGATAATATGAAGTATAGTCTTAATTTCCCCTGTCACTACAAGGTGCAAAAATCTTCTGGAGGTAGCAAGAGTAGTTTCAGACGTCATTGTATTGAAGAGGTTGAAATAGAACTCTGTATTATGTATGATTTGACTATAAAGTTACACACACACACACACACACACACACACACACACACACACACACACACACACACACACACACACAATCCCCTCCATTCTCTCTTTTCGCTCCCCCCCTCAGGGTGAACCATCCTGTCCATGCCTCTCTCTCTCTGACAGCAGCAGTGCCGTGTGATAATGGAAGGCGAGCGAAGGAAATGACGCGTTTTAATTGGACCATTCCAACTCCTCCAGCGAGACCTGGCAACTTTTTTTTTTATTTTGCTTGTGAAGTTGCCAGTTGGGGCCTTTTTGTACGTTTTAATGGGACATTTTTGTTGGGAAGCGAGGAGGAGAAGGAAAAGAGGGAGGGAAGGAGGATCATTTGGATATAATTAAAGAAGGACGGTGAGAAAAGAGTAATGGAGAATGAGAATGTCAGAAAGATTGGAGGGAAAGATGAAAGATTATTATCAGAAGGAAAAAAGTCACTGAAAAAGCTTGAGAGAGAGAGAGAGAATTTTATATTGATGTGGTCGCCACAACTTACGGCCTTGGTTTTCCGACCTTAATAATTATCGGAAACTCGTAGTCCTACCTCCTACTTAAAAAAAAATGAAGTAGTGAGATGAAGGTGCTTAGTCAAGGAAGGAGGGAAGGAAGATATGTGAAGGCGATGTGTTAGATGAGAGGGAGAGTGAAGTGTAGGAATGAAAAGATGTCATGTGTCAGGTCAGGTATAATCACTCGCAAACGGAGCAGTGCTAATGAGAGATGGTTGATGAATGATGAAGCGGACAGTGAGAGTAAATTGATTCAGCGTGCATGTATGTCAAGTATAAGATTGTGGACGTGGCTCAGATTGTTGTCTGTGCACATATGTATACTGGTGTGAAGTACCGTAGCCTATATGATTGAGGGTAGCATGAGTTGGAGGCTAACAGTGTGATGCCAGTGGACAGGGTGACATGGAAGCTTTTTGTTCCTGGCCATCCCCTCCGAGATAAAGGCGTTTGAGTGTCGGTAGATTGAATACTGGTGTGTAAGAGATGGATAGGTTTTGGAATCACCTGGTTAGGGCAGTACGGCACAGAGTTATAGGATGCATACGGCGGGTTATTGAATGAAGGGTTGGGATGGGACCTGTTAGTGATGTAATAAATCTTTCCAGTGTGCCCGTGGAAAAACGATAATGTAACGCACTCCGAAGGACATGTCAGAGAAGAAAGCTGTGCGTTAGTAAGTCATATTTTTAAAACTAGAGATACATTAATTCTTTCCCTACGATGACGTATTTCTAAGTTCACTCAAATTATCTCTAAAAGACTTTATTAAGCTTAGGAGAGATTTTTTTTTTTTTTTTTTACAGGGGTTAGTCATACCATTTATTAACTTCATTAATGCGAGAATTCTTTTACAGATTGAATAAAATTGCCAACAGTACAGGTATAAGATTCAGGTATTAGATATAGCCTAAAGCATCGTTGCACTGTGTTAATCTGCGAGTTTAGAAACGAGTACAGAGGATCAGACTCAAGTTATATTGACAGGTGATGACAATAAGCGTAAAAAAGTAAACAATTCCATTCAGTCAGTTTGAAAAATAAGCAGGCTAGCTTTTGCATAGACTCCCAACCACAATGATACACTAATTTTCTGGTCTTTCTTTGGTATAGATGCAGCATAGTATATTGAAAGACCTCGCTATATGTTGCCTTTTTTGTCCTTTTTTGCAACTAGATCCATAGTAAATAATAAAAAAAAATTCCGTGACAGAGCTGATCTGTCACTTTCACTCAGTTCACAGTACCGGTTCTGTATATTTTAGGTCACATGTTTGACCTACTGAGGAGGACAAACCGTACTTACTGTATTTGAGCGTCTCTGAACCATACACCGAGTAGCCTGAAGCCCCACACTGCATCTGTGTGTGTGTGTGTGTGTGTGTGTGTGTGTGTGTGTCACGCTGCATTATGGTATCTCACGCAGGGTCACCGTGGGGTCGTAGTATCACTTTACAAGGCTTCTTACCACAATTTCCTGAGTGATTTATGATGCATATTACACCTTAGTATTCTCTTGTGCTGTTTAAATCGTATTAACACAGATATAGCTTGCAAAAGTAAAATGGCTACAAGACAATATTTAGCATTCCTTATTAATAATTATACTGTTAAGAAAGAGGTACTAGTAATTCTCCCTATCTTTCGCCATAAAATGCCTTGATATATGCACGTCCATTATGTCACCTGTTTTAAGCATTTTATTTATATATACAGTATGGAATATGATTTTGTAGGACTGTAAATTATTACGGTATTAAACCTGTAATCTTCTTTACTTGTAATAGCGAGAAAGAGAGAGAGAGAGAGAGAGAGAGAGAGAGAGAGAGAGAGAGAGAGAGAGAGAGAGAGAGTGACTCTGTACGGAAATAAAGATTGGAATGTGGGATGGTGTTAGGTTGGAACGAGAGTAGATTAGGGAATGGTGAACGCGAAAAAAAAAATGGTACGGGTGAACACGAAAAAAAAAAAAAAGTGCTTCATTGCCAGAGCTCTCCACTAAGCTGCAGAAAGTGCCTGGTGGAAACACGAATTAATGTGACACGTGTAGTGATACTTTTGGAATTAAGCCCATCAGTCCGTTAATATTTTTCTATATTCTTCGTGCAGTCTCCATATTGTTTGTGAAGTGGTTAGAGTCTCCATTAGGTCCTTCACAGCCCCTTTTCTCACCCAGAGCTGAATGAAACAGTCTAAGTAGCAAGAAGATATAAAAGTATGTCCTCGGGGTGAAGGGGTTAATGGAAGATTGTTACCCCATCAGTGCGAAAGTAGAACGTCTTAATAATAACAATAATAATATTAACAACAACAACAATAACAATAGTAATAATAAAATACAGCGGTTAGATGAATAAAGTATAAGGGATAATAATAATAATAATAAAAAATGATAATAATAATAATAATAATAATAAAATATAGTGGTAGGAGGAGTAAAGTATAAAGGATATCATTGTACAGTACTGTTGGGATGATTAAACAGTGCCTCCAACTTTCACTGTACCGTTTTCACAGTAACTTGGCTCAGGTTTTTGTGCTTTTGCTACTCATTTCACGTACTGTAGCTCAGTGGCGGATGAAGGTAGTGCTGTGGCTCTGTGTCATTTCTATAGCACTTCCTCGTGACTAGCATCATATTTTGGTGTTAATCTGTTACTAGAGGTCAGTACCGAAGATGGAGAGATGGCAGTTTTAGGCCTTCTTTGGAGAAAGAGAGTATACAAGAGATGTCTTTCCCAGTTTGGTAAAAATTTCTTAGTGGTAGTAAGAAAAACTGTAAAACACATTAAGGTACTGAAAGAATTGGATGGCGTCCTTATTATATTATTCATGCTATCGGCAGAATAAGATCAGGATAGACTTTTGGAACTAGAAGTGTTAGATTTAGCCTTCATTAACTCCTTCATCACATCAGCGTCTCATAACTTTAAGAAATTCATAAGACGCTAGCGAGAATAAACCAAGAAAGGCATCATCGGGCTGAAGGGGTTATCTGTGGGGGTGGGGAAGCACAGAAGTTTGGTTGTGTGAGGTGGAGTGTGGGAAATTTGATGGGATAGCAGGGTAAAAATATCGGACGAGTTGCGGTTCCTGTGATGGTGTGTGACATGACTGATTGGGTGGTCAAAGAAGAGTGAGAGAGAGAGAGAGAGTGAATATATGTGAATGAATGTGAGTAAAGAAGTGTGTAGTATTAGTGTGGAGGAGCGCAGTGTGAAAGTAAAGGGTTATGTGTGAGTGAAGCATTGTGCATCGTCAAAGAGTGCACTGTGTGGGTGTGAAAGAGTGCAGTGTGAATGTGAAGGAGTGTGAGGGTGAAGATAGGTGCAGTGTGAAGGAGTGTGAGTGTGAGGGTGTGTGAAATGTGAAGGAGTTTAAATGTGAAGGTGTGTGCACTGAACGGTGTGTGAAAGAGTGTGAATGTGAAGGAATGTGCAGTGTGAAGATGTGAGCAGTGGAGTGTGAATGTGATTGTGGAGCGAGGTAAAAGAGGTGATAGCATGACGAAGATGAGACAGGTTGAGTGTGGAGGAGTGGCAGGGTACGGGTAGGGAACACTGCAACGGAGGACCAGCACGGATTGGAATATAACTGCAAATTGGGGTTACGATTTGAAGTGGCACTGTTGGTTCCACATAAGCTTTGGTTGAGAATATTTTATCTGTGTACATATCTGTCTATCTATATTATAAAGAAAAATTGTGAAACAGGTGTTAGGTATGTATGGCGTGGATGGAATACTGCGAAATGCTGTAAAGAATATTATGATAGTAGTGTAATGGATGTAAGGAAGGAGGGATGTCTGAGAGAGTTATCAGTTTTGGAGTGAGACAAGGATATGTGATGCCCCCATGGTCGTTCGTATTTATTCCACATCCGTTGTGGTGCTTGCTAACAGTGAGCAAGATTTTTGTATACTGATATGGAAATTTGTTGGTTTCTGTGGCCAGTATAGTTTGAAAGTAGTTGTATACCGGTATGTAGATAAAAGTAAAGTAATGATTGTGGAGAGAAGGTGGCATACTGTGTAATATGTTGGTGAACTGTGAGAAACTTTAACTGGTGGAAGAACCTAAGTGACCAGATGCAGTGAGAGGAATGAGAGATAAACGTATACATCAAGTGGAAAATAGATTGGCTAAAGGAAGAAGAGCGACCGAGCTTCCATGAAAACCATGTTATGACACAGAGGACTGATGATAGAGGTTGTAAGAGGATTGCATTAAGTGTCTGTATTAACGTATAGGTGGATGAGACCTTGATATAGCACGAGTTTGAAAAGGACTAGTACACCCTGTGAAGGCGTTGTATGAAGGATGGCATTGGCAGTGTGAAGATTAAATTCCAGATTTCTCGAGGTTTGGTGAGGAGGGAGAGAAAAATTACCCACACACCGGTATATGGCAACGCAGGACATAATATATTACATTTTCATAATTAGAGCGTGTTTGGTGCCACATATAGAAGTAGAATTTTTATTTAGAAGAAGAAGACTTCAAATAATTCCTGTTGACTACACGAGGATCATCAGCGGTCGAATTCACAGTCCAGGTCCTTGCATCAATCCAATATTCGAAAAGGCTGGGGTAATGGAGACCCTGCCTCAGCAGTCCCTTGGCCGAACCGGGAATCGAACCCGGAACTTTTCAGTTACATGCCGAATATGCTTCTGGAGAGAGAGAGAGAGAGAGAGAGAGAGAGAGAGAGAGAGAGAGAGAGAGAGAGAGAGAGCGTTGTTATTATCTAGGTGTAATTTCTCCTCAGCAGCGAGTGCATTTTACCGTGTTTTCACCAGTTCTCCCTGCTCTTGTGTTTGCTCTCCATACTCTAATTCCTGCTCATTCCCAACTCTTACTCATTCTCTCCTTTATTTTCACTACTCTTATTTTTGCTTTCCTCAGTTCCTCACCAGTATCTTCCCACTCTCTTCACACTTATTCCTGCTCTTCTCCCACTCCTACCCTTTCTGGTCCTCACTTTCCCTACTCCTATATTTTTTTCTCTGCCCAGATCTGTATTACTTGTCTCTCACTCTCCTTAGGCCACATATATTTCTCTCTTCCTTGACTCTTATTCTTTCTCTCCGCCATTGTCTCTCTCTCTAATCTTATTCTGACTCTCCTCACCTTTTTTTTCTCCTCACTCTTGCTTTAACTCTTTCCACTCTTATTTTAGCTCTTTTCACTCTAATTTATGCTCTCTTCCTCCACTCATATTCTTGTTCTTCCTTATTTTTCTCTTCCCACTCATGCTTTCCCCATTCTGATATGTTATTTCTGCTTCCCACTCTGGTTTTTCCTACCCCACTCACTCTTCCTTCCACAGTCTTAATTTTTCTCTCCCCACGCTACTCTTGCTGTCTTCCTCCCTACGCACTTTCACTTGCCACTCTTTTTCTCCTGGTCTTCCTCCCCTCTCACTCTTCCTCTCGCTGTCTTCCTCCCCTCTCACTCTTTCTCTCCCGGTCTTCCTCCCCTCTCACTCTTTCTCTCGCTGTCTTCCTCCCCTCTTACTCTTTCTCTCCCGGTCTTCCTCCCCTCTCCCCTCTCTCCGGGTCGTCGCAGCAGTCTCACGCTGACCCCGGTAAGACACGGTTCTGCTCCCTCCCTCTCACTCTCTTTCTCTCTTTTCCCTGTCTCTTTTTCCCTCTCTTTCTTTTGTCTTACTCATTATTCTTATTTCCCAGCGCAATGGTTTCCTTTCTTCGCTCTTTTTCTTTTGTTACATTTAGTTACGATTTTTTTTTCACCTTTTCTTTCACTTCACTACAGCTTTTCTTCTTCCTCGTTTTGTCCTTCTCCTTCTTATTATTTCCTCATCAACCCAGCGATTTACTGTCATCCCGTTCTTTCATCTTTCGTTTTCATTCCCCCCTCCCCTCTATTCTTTGTGCATGTATGTCTTCTTCATAATGCCGTTCAAAGTTTGTCTGCATCCCTGTCACTCCTCTTCTCTCTCACTTTTCATTCATTCTTTTATATTCACCAACACTGTGACTTCTTATACTCCCGCTCTTCAGCTTAGAGTTTTAATTATTCTTGTCCGTTTGTGTGTCTACTCCACTCACACTTCATTTCTTGCTCGCCTCCTTTGTACTTCTCCTGTGTATCTACGCCCTTCTCTCCCACCTCACTTCTTGCTCATCCCCTTTGTGCTTCTTTGTGCCTACTCCTCCTCTCCCACCTCTCTCCTTTCTCACTCCCTTTAATCTTCTCGTTGTAATTATTTCCCAGCGTTGTTATTTCCTTCCGCTCGCCTTTCATCCATCTGTCTTGGTTTCTCATGGCCGGGAATTGTTTGAATGGAAGTATGATATCCTATTATTATTATTATCATTATTTATTTATTTATTTTTGAGAAGGTGCAAGTCTAAACGAAACTCTTGTAGCTTCTCAGTTTTTAACATTTCTGTAGGCGGGTGTAGTTCTTCCTTTTCTTTCACAAATAAGTTTTTTTTTTTTTCATCTGCGAGTCGTAATCTCACTGGCGTATTAGGCTTCACAGCACTTCTTCCTAATTGATATATTTTATAGGTTACACCTTTGTATTGTCTTGTATCTTAGACTGTATCTTTTAATATATCGACATAGTTGGCATGACTAACATACTTGACGATATTAAGGAGAATTTTTCAAAATCGTTCAGGAAGACGTGTTACAAATTCCGCCATCGAGAATGCGACTCCTTGCACTCCAACCGCAGCATCTTCTCAGTGTACTTCGTCCTTCTCAATTTGCTCTTGTCATTCCTTTGACGTTCTCTCCCCTCGTACCTTGTTCACCAATGCTGTAATTTTCGTTCCTTTCCCTCTTTCACTTTCTGTTTAAAATTACTCCTATTGCGCATCAGTGTATCCTCGCTGCCGCACGTTCCAATGTTCCTCCCTCTCACCTCTTCTCTCATTCCTCTTCCTGTATTCTTTCTTTCCGTTCCCTCTTATTTACCAGCGTTGCTCTTCTCTTTCCTCTCTTTTTCTTTCACCTTTAGTCATAGTTATTCATATTGTGACTCAGTGTGTATCGTTTGTGTTGTGTGGTGTAGTGATTTATGTCTTCTCAGATTATCCTCACTGCTGAAAGTGAGTATGATTTATATAACTTTGGTCTGTATTCTTTGGTCTTTGCTCTTTGCACTATTTTCTTCCTGAACGAAATGTTATGCATGAATGTACTGTTTGTATTGTAGTGGCCAGCTTCCACGTCTGATACGCGTTCAAGCTGTGTTTTACGTGGTCCTGAAGGGCAAATGAGTATCTTGTATGTTCTTCATCTTCATATCTTATGTCATTTTTAGCTCTCTCTTATTGTCACAATGCCAAAACAAGACTAAAGCTTTACACCCACCCACCCACTTTGTGTTGTAATTATGTTTGTTGTTTTGGTAGATACTTTTCACTTGATGGGGATTGCTGACTGTAACAACACTATAAAACAGTGAGAAGCTGCAGCGTTGAATGTGTGTGTGTGTGTGTGTGATAACGTGTCACTTCAGTAGTTCGTGGCTTGATACATAAGCTCAACTAAAACATGCGTAAACGGCGTGTGTCAGGTGTGATTCCAGACAAAATAAGGCACTTACCAGTTTAATTACCGTCATCTAAATACACTCTGTGCGGTGACTCCAAAATAAAATCCGTAGACTAGTGGGTGAATTAGAAAGTTAAAGGCTGTAGGGGAACGAGACTTGACTTCGAAGCTGGCCAGTGTCTTTTCTCAAGTTCTTGTGGTGCCCTTTGGTTATTGGCGCAGATTTCCGTCTTGTGGGCACTTTTTTTTTTTTTTTTTGCAGCTTACTCCACACAACTCAGCGGCAGAAAAAGAACAAAAGAACACTACTGCACCTCTTCCTTTTCTGTAGCTCTCCTTCATGATTAGTGCCATATGGTAATGTTAATTCGTTTTTACAGTACAACAAGGGATTCAAGGTGAAGAGATGGCAATTTTAGGCCAAGTTAATGTGAAAAGAGTATAGTTCTTATGACTCTATGCCGGTGTCGTTACAGGTTTTGGTCATAAACACAGCTACACTTTTTTACCGTGAAGTTACGAAACCCCTTCAGCCAGAGGACGTATTGCACATTTTGTTCTTGCTATATCCAGACGATTTTAATTCTGCTCAGGATACACTTTTCGAACTGGAGGGGTTGCATGTAACCTTCATTAACTCCTTCAGCCCGAAGACATTTCACATTTTAATCTTGCCGTGCCCAGACGGTTTTCATTCAGCCAAAGATGTACTATACTTTTCGGCTTTACCGAGTACGTCATGTATTTTTTACTGTTGGTACCGACAGACGATTTTATTCAGCTTAGGAGAGATTTTTTTTTTTACTGATGTGGTTAATAATGGCTGTATCTGACCCCATTAGTTTTAAAGTCTCTCCCAAGCAAAATTAAATCGTCTGGAGATATCAGGAGTACATATAATGTAAAAGCCATCCTCGGGTTGAACAGTTTGGATTCAGTCATTATCGCAGGTCTTCCGCAAGGCAAGGGTTGGCCCAGTAAGTATTTGTATTTGCAGATACAAATTGAGGCTTGTATTTGATAATTGAAAGATTGTGCATATGCATTTGTATCCATTTTTGATGCATGTTTTTATGCTTTTGCTTTAAATATAGTTCAGGTATGATATTTTTGTGTCGAATATTAATTTGACTTATAAGATACAGGTTGTCATAGTTATGGGTGTGTAAGTGGATGGGTGAATACCGTACCCAGGGATGACCTTAAATAAACTGGGGTGAGGTCCTGCCTAAGGACGTCAGAGTGAAGGATCTTAACAAGGGGACTGCACGTAATCATACGCTGCCATTACGTGAACAAGGCTTACACATGCTAACATGGACACAACCTTGAAAAAAGAAAACTACTATTCTGTATATATTTATATTTGACTTGCATCTGAAACTTTATATGTGTGGTTGCATTTGTATTTGAGGATTAAGAAAATGGGATATCGCACTTGAATTTATAATTAAATATAACTTGTTTTTTTTATAATTATAACAAGTGTATTTAACCCCAACGCTACCGTAAGCTGATTAAAATCATCTGACTGTAGCGGGAATAGAATATGAAATGGCGTGTTTTTGCTATTTTAATTGTTTCTGTCCCTTTACGGTGACAGTCTTTCTTAAGCTAAAGAAAGTAATTAGCTTAGAATAATTAGTACTAAAGCGCTACATTAACGGCATATGCTTGACAACCAAAATCTCGGTCTTACGTGTATAAATACATATATTTGCATCTAATTCATATGAAGCAAACGAATAACAGAACAAACTTGTTAGAGTGGCTATTCGAATCGAACGTGCTCCGAAGAGTAACAGCATTCGAAGTCGAACACAACTCATGGCTGTATCGGGATGGTTGTTTTGGTGTCGGGTGGTTTTACGCCAGTTTGTTGGCAGTGACTCGAGTGTCTCTTTATACCTTTTTGGCTCCAAAACAATTTCCAGACATTACTCGAAATTATCAGGAAGGCGTCTCGGAACAGCAAGCAAAGGTACAGTACAGACAGAGACATAAGTATGTTCCCAAAGTTTGATGGATACACAGTAGAAAAGTCGAACCATGCGGAACACGCACTTGTAGAGACAGGTTTTTAATTGTATTTTGCTAATTCTAAATTTTCTACAGACGGAACTGGGAAGAAAGTTGTTTCTTTGACTTTACTATCGTGGTCACTAATTTCTTTACCCCCCTGGCTTGTTCGTGAGACTGAGTTGTGGTTCAAGTGAGTGAGCCTCTCATAATGAAATGGCCTGTGTCCTCTCGCCTGACATGTCTTCCACCCAGGCTTCGACCCACCTGGAGCCAGTGGGGTAAAGAAATTAGTGATCGTGGTAGTACTGTACATGCATCGTAGTTTTAAGGCCAGTCGGTCCAGCTATAAGGGTGTAAGGCCGTGACAAAGAGCGTTGGTAAGAAGCATGAACAGGAATTTCACAGGCTGAAATAAGATGATTTTGTTCATTTGAGATAACTGCCAGTCAGGATTAATGGCAGCTATTCGTTGACGGATTTTTATATTTTATTCTTGTTAACTTTAAGCTGTGTGTACCGGCTTAGAATACATTTGGATTCACAACTGGAGGAGTTTTATATAACTTATAGTAGCCCCCTTCAATATTATGGGGCTCTTCTAAGTTGAGTTAAACCTCCTGGTAGCAGTAGTAAGGATATAAATTAAGTAGATCACTGTTTTGATGACCATCCTAGTGGCTCCTTTCCGTGGTATAGACGTATACTTAACTGAAGCTGACGTGAAATGGTTTGTTCAGGTGGGAAAAAATCCTACCATAGTTGCACTTTTCAGTATCTTGACTTTTTTTTTTTTCTTTCTAAGTTTGTTGCTGACGGACGACTTTATTCAGCTTATGTGAGACCTCTCCTCACTCTTACTCCCCCGTTTTTACCCTTCCTCTTTTCACCTTCACTCTCCCCGCTGTTACCCTTCATTTCACCTTTACTCTCCCCACTCCTACCCTCACTCTCCCCACCCTTTCTTTATTTACCCCTGCTCCCCGCGCTCTCATCATTACTCTCCTCCATCTTACTCTCTCCACGCATACATAAATCCTTGCTCCTACGCTCCCCGCTAACTGTATCCACTCTTATTCTACATACTCTTATTCTGTCCACGCTTGCTCTCCTCAGTCTTACTCTCCTCACATACTCATACTCTCCCGACTCTAACTTTCCCCACTATTACTCTTCCACCTCTTACTCACTTTACCTTCAAATTCTCGCTTTTTCTCCTTTATTCCATAGTATTAAATTTGAAATCGCGAATGAATAATGAGAAAAAATCCTAACCTTTTCAGTCTTAGGGCTCATTTTTCCGGGGATGAACTAAATCTTCTGGCTTTTTCATAACAGTATATAAAACGTCGTCGTCTTATTATAAGGGTTAATGAGAGAGTGATACGTGGTAGCTTTAATTTTAGTTTAATGATTGAGAGAGAGAGAGAGAGAGAGAGAGAGAGAGAGAGAGAGA
>JAGKTI010003001.1:49982-61246 GCA_018397915.1 Birgus latro | reverse complement strand
TTCAATGGTGAGTGTTAATTTATTTGTTTCTCCTTGCTAACCACAAGAATGTTTTCTTTTTTTAAGATGGCGTCAACACTTTCCGCGCCTACTGTAGATGCCATATGCCAAAACCCTCGTCATCTTGTAAGTATAATTATGTAATAATCATAAACTTTAGAGAGAAAAAAGTGTTTTTAGTGGGTGCACAAATATGAGGCGAACACCTTGATGTACATTTTATGCTGTTTTGCTACAGTAAGATTTATGGCCAGAAATCCAGAAGCGTACCTGCGGTTTACAGGTTAACTTCACGATGTCACCAAATCCTCTTCACGTTTCCCCCAAAATTTGCCATCTCTCCTTGACTACTGATTTCTAACTGTGGAAGGACACCAGAATGTAGCACTAGTCACAGTGATGTGCCGCGGACAAAAATATGCAGTACAGAGGTAGTCTTCTTACATACTCTATACTCATTTCAAAGCCAAAGGTGGCTGTTGTGTATATGTATGCAACCATCTATCTTGCTCTCGTGTTCCTGAACTTGATTCTTCTAAATTCTCTACTCTCTGGGATCGGCTCTCATGCCATTCTCTGACTAAATATATCTGCGCTGTTTACTTATCTCCTAATTCTACTGGCTATCAAAAAATCTTTGACTATCTTACTTCTATGATGGAACACACTCTATCCATTACTCTCTTCTCTGAAATCTCCATTCTAGGAGATTTCAATGTTCACCACCAACTTTGGCTCTCCTCTCCTTTCACTGATCCACCTGGTAAACAAGCCTACATCTTTTCTATCCTAAATGACCTAGAGCAGCTTGTACAGCACCCTATACGTATCCCTGACCACCTTGGAGAGAGTTCCAACATACCTGACCTTTTCCTAACAACTAATCCTTCTACTTAGACTGATAATCTTTTCTCTCCATTGGGCTCCTCATATCATAACCTTATTACCTTAATCTGTCCTATCGCTCCAGTACGGCCTGTGGACCCTCCAAAGAAACGTCGTCTGTGGCACTTTGGAGCTGCGGATTGGGAGGCCCTCAGGCAGTACTTCTTTGATTTTCCCTGAAATGATTATTGCTTCCATGGCCGGGAGCCATCTGAGTTTGTCTTGTACTTTACAGAGGTTATTTTCTCGGGCATGGAAGCATACATTCCTTTCTCATATCCTTTGACTAATGCATGAAAGCTTTGGTTTAATCACGCTTGTTGTAATCTGTCCGCAACAAGGAGAGGGCCTATAAAAGGTACCAGAGCCAACCCACCCCTGAATCACATATTTTTTTTATATTACTGGCCAGAATCGTGCTAAGTTTGTTCTTCGTTCTGCTGAAAATAATTTCATCCGTGCTATATGGTCTCAACTGTACAACACAAATTCTTTTCGCTCCTTCTGGCAACTTGCCAAAAACCTTTATAACAACTTTACTTCATTATCCTCCCCTCCTCTTTTCTATTCTGATGACTCTGTAGCTATTCCTTCTGATAAAGCAGATCTCTTTGCTCAGACTTTCTCCTCCAATTCCATCTTAGATAATTCCAGTGCTGTTCCTCCATTACATCTCCCCTCTGACTTCCTCATGGCCGATATTAAAATTTCTTCAGCAGATGTGTTCTCTGCCATCACTGGCCTCAATACTAACAAGGCATATGGGCCGATGGAGTCCCTCCTGTTGTCCTCAAAAACTGTGCTCTTGTGCATACACCCTGCCTAGGTAAACTCTTTCGCCTTTGTCTATCAACTTGTACCTTTCCTTCTTGCTGGAAGTTTGCTCTCAATCAGCCAGTCCCAAAGAAGGGTGACCATTCCCAACCCTCTAACTATTGTCCATTTGCTTTAACATCCTGTGTCTCAAAAGTTTTCGAGTCAATTCTTAACAGAGAATTCTTAAAGCATATTTCCTGTCACAGTCTCCTTTCTGATCGTCAGTATGGGTTCCATTAGGGACGCTCCACTGGCGATCTTCTCACCTACTTTTCAGACTCATGGTCGTCCTCCTTTCGGGACTTTGGCAAAGGCTTTCGATCGAGTCTGGCATATATCTTTAATTTCCAAACTGCCCTCTTATGGTTTCTATCATTCTCTCTGTGCCTTCATATCTAGGTTCCTTTCTGGTCGTTCTATAGCCTCTATTGTAGACGGCCATCGTTCTTCTCCTAGATCTATCAACAGTGGTGTTCCTCAGGGCTCTGTCCTATAACTAACTCTGTTTCTTCTATTCATCAATGACCTTCTAAGCCGTACATCTAACCCTATCCACTTACACGCTGATGATTCCACCCTTCACGTTACCATTCGGTTCTCGCAACGTCCATCTCAGCAGTTACTTCAACAAACAATGGATGAGGCTATGGCACATCTAATGTCTGACTTGGCTCGTATCTCTGATTGGGGTAAAATTAGTCTTGTTTTTAATGCATAAAAGACTCAGTCCTTACATCTATCAACCTGACAAAATCTTCCACAGGATTACCCACTAATGTTTAATAATGTCCAGCTCAATCCTGATTCATCCTTGAACATGCTTGGGGTTTCATTCACTCGGGATTTAACTTGGAAAGAACATATCACATCTTTTGTGAAATCTGCTTCAAAGAGATTAGGTGTGCTAAGCCTACTCTGAACCTTCTTTACCCCTGCACAGTTGTTGACTCTGTACATGGGTTTTATTTGCCCCTGTGTGAAGTACAACTCTCATGAGTAGGGAGGCTCCCCTCATGCAGCTCTTCTCAATAGGATGGAGTCAAAGGTTTTTCATCTCATTAACTCTCCTCCTCTTAGTGATTGCCTTCAACCTCTGTCTCTTCGCCACACTGTTGCATTTTTATCTCTTCTCTATCGCTACTTCAATGGTCACTGTTCCTCTGAACTGTCTGCTTGCATCCCTCCACCTCTACGACGGGCACGTAGCACTCGTCTAGCAACAAACTCTCATCCCTTTTCTGCCCAAGTCTCTAAAGCAAGAGTTAACCGTTACTCCCAGTCCTTCATTTATGCAACTGGTCAACTCTGGAACTGTCTTCCTCTGTTTGTATTCCCTGCTTCCTATGATCTCCAGTCTTTCAAACGCAGTGTGTCCAGCCATCTCGAAATGATCGGATCTTGAATGTTGGCTCTCTCTCGTATTGTTTTTGTTTTTTTCTTGGAAGGAACAGTTTGCGGGCTCCTAGCCTTTGGTTCCTTCTTCCTAGCATTAAAAAAAGAAAAAAAGAAAAACTAAACTATTTGATGAACTTCATCACCTCTATTTTAGAAAACCGATGATGGGTCAATATCAAGAGGATGTGATTATAATACAGTGTTGTGATCGAGTTGTTTTACCCTTCGCATAAAGTTAGTATATAAGTGTTTTTTTGCTGCTAGTGCCAGAATGTCAGGAGGTGAGATGTTGTTGTTGTGTTGAGGATTTCATAATGTCTGTGTGGTGATTATGTTATGAGCTTGTGATGTGTTCTTCTGTCATGTGATGACAAAGGTATTGTGTTATGGCACAAACCGTTACATAGAACTGTGGGCCTCTCAAATCAAGATAGGCCCTGATAGGGAGGACTTTAGTTTCAGAGTGTAAATGGGTTGTGAGGGTAGTTTTGATGCAGCCAGTAGTGATACATAGGGCGTTGTTCTGTGTGGTCTACATGGTGGTGTAATTATCAGAAAGAATGGAAGCCCATGCTAGTGATGATTGATTGATTGATTGATAGAATGCATGGCACCACAACAACGACATATGGTGCCGTATAAGCAAAATTGTAAGCAGTAGAAACATAAAAACATTAAAATGCAAAACTCCATATTAAAAACCAGACATCTTAGTAAAATGCGATCCAATCATAAAAGGTGAAGGAGGCCAACCTCCTTCAGAAATAAAAACACATGACTCCCAGGGGTACCAGGCTCTCCCCCAAGCATCGAAGAGAGACAGTAAACACCACCCTCCCCTCGATGTCTAAATAGCAGCCTCTGACATAAGTTGCCCAAACTTGTACATTCAACCAGCAAATGCCTGACAGTAAGGGGAACCAAACAGTCATCACAGAATAGCTGCACGTCGCCACACATGAGGAACTCATGTGTGTGCTTGATATGTCCAATGCGAAGGCGAGCCAGAACAGTCTCGAACTTACGAGTCATTGTAAAACAAACTCTCTGAGAGATGAGCTAGGTGACTTCCTTTAGTTTGCTGACAGGAACGCTATCCCACCACAACTGCCTGCCAACAAGCACGAACAGCAGACAATAGGGAAGTGCGTAAATCAGTAACAGGTAGAGGACAAGAAGCACGTACAGGTCGCAAAGTCGCAGCTTTAGCAAGTGCATCTACCCTTTCATTACCTATGACACCGACATGTAAGGGAACCCAGCAGAAATCCACTCTCTTCCCCCGACGACGAATAAGGAACAGCCACTCCAAAATAGCTAAAACTATAGGATGTGAAGAGTTAAAAGAGTCCAGGGCCAAAAGCACCCCTTGAGTCGCTAAAAATAGTAAAATAATTGCCATGGTGAACAAACACCAACTTCAGGGCTAAAATGATAGCTGATAACTCTGTAGTAAAAACTGAGGCAGCAAAAGGAAGACTACCTCCATGGCTAAAATTGGGAAACACCACTCCAAAACCAACACTAGAGGCGGATTTAGAGCCATCAGTATACACAGGCACAGATCCACCATGACTAGAAGAATGTTCTAAAAATAACTGTAAAAGACACTGAGGAGCGACAGCATCCTTTGAGTCTGCAAAAAACCTGCAGAAAGTTACCTTGGGCAAGGTCCATGGCGCAACCCTTGGGATCCGAACAGGACTGACAGGCACTGCCGACAAACCAAACTCCTCCATGATATCCCGACCCCTATATCCAAATGGACGAGGCATGCGAGCATGTCTACTATAATACAAAGAGCAGGACTGTCGCATCACACACTCACAGACAAGTGAGTCGGGAGGGCGACAAATCCGGAGCCAGCACCATGCTGCAACAGACTGATGCAGTAGATCTAAGGGAGGCACACCAGCTTCCACCAACAAGCTGGGAATCGGAGATGACCGAAAAACTCCAGTTGCAAGGCGAAGACCAGGATGACAGATAACATCCAGAGATTTTAATTTGGACTCTGTTGCAGAGGAGTAGGCCTCGCAGCCATATGAGGGTTGGAGGTTACAAAAACCTGAAACAAACGCAAGAGTGTCCTCCAATCAGCACCCAAAGAGATATGGGACAGAACCTTCAATAGGTTGAAAGCCTTTGTACCTGATGCTTTAAGATTTACCAAATGTGAAACCCAAGTCAAACGGCGGTCAAACGTCAGGAGTCTCCAGTCACAAAGCTGGAGATTAGGGTCCGGGTGTACCCATCTCATCCTACAAAAGTGCATAGCCACAGTCTTAGAAGGTGAAAACCGAAAACCCTTGGAAGTGGCCCAGGAAGAAATCTTGTCCATGGCAAGTTGCACACACCATTCAGTAGCAGACATGCGGGAGCCAGAAAACCCTATAGCTAAGGCATCCACATAAAGTGATGAGGATACCCCAGCAGGCACAGTGTCACGGATACCATTAATGGCCAATGCAAACAGAGAAACACTTAAGACACTCCCCTGTGGGACACCTTCCTCCTGGCATAGTGGCACAGAGAGGGTGGAACCCACATGGACCTGAAACACACGATCAGTCATGAAGTTTCCAAGCAACATGGGCAGGGGACCACATAAACCAAAGGCATGAATTTGTTGGAGGATGCCATTGCACCAGGCAGTGCCATAAGCCTTCTCAAGGTCAAAGAACACAGCCACAAGTTGCTTAGAGGCAAAAGCTTCACAGATCAATGCCTCGAAACTGATAAGGTTGTTCGAAGTATACCGTAATTTACGGAAGCCACTCTGCGAAGGAGAGAGAAAGCAACCCTTCTGTAGAAACCACACCAGCCTGACATTGACCATCTTTTCAAATAACTTGCACACACACGATGTTAAACTAATAGGGCGATAGTTGGAGACATGGGAATGGTCCTTACCAGGTTTGGGAATGGGGAGGACAATACTCAACTTCCACCTCTTGGGAATGGAGCCCTCACTCCAAACCCTGTTAAAAAGGTCCAATAAAAACTGTATGGATTCAGTTGGCAGATGATGCAACAGAGCGTACGGAATGTCGTCAGGCCCAGGAGCAGTGTCACCACACTCCGAGAGGGCAGCACGCAGCTCGTGGAGGCTGAAGTGTAAATTATATGGCTCTCTCCCACGAGAGCGAAAGTCAAGGCCCAGCCTCTCCTGATTCATGCAAAAGGTAGCACACGGCTTAGAAGGATCCTTTTTTGAGACAGCATAAAACTGATTTGCAAGAGCCGAGGCTACTGCATCTGGTGCAGACACAAGGTTTCCATGAAGTCGTAAAACCAGTGAGGAGGGGGGCAAGAATCTACCAAAAATCTTGCGCACCTTTTTCCACACCATAGGCATTGGAGTGAAGGACATAACTGTAGAAACATACGACCTCCATGAGTTACGGCGAGGATTCTTCATGACCCACCTATAGTGAGCACATGCTTCGTGAAACTGGATTTTCAGGAAATAACATCACGATTGGCAACTTACCAATGGGCAGCCACTTTGTAAGCTCCTTTTGCTATAGAGCAGTTATCATTCCACCATGGCACAGCTCTCTTGGAAAAAATACCAGACGTCCTTGGGATGGAATGAATCCCTGCTGAGAAAAGAGTCTTGGTAAAATAACGTTCGGCATCATCGATAGTTGGAAAATCAGTAACCCTGTAGGGAATTACACATAGTTCCTCAAAGAGCGACCAATCAGCCCTATCCAGACACCAGTGTGGCATTCGGGCTGCAGGAACAGAGTGAGCAGACTGGACAAACACAGGATAATGGTCACTACCAAGCAGATACAAAACCTCCCAAGAAAAATCAAAGGCACAATCAGAGGAGGAGATAGTGAGGTCAATGACAGAATACATGCCAGTCTGAACATGAAAATGGGTCGGCCCCTCATCGTTTGGGACAACCAAATCTAAATCCCCAACCAAAGAGGCAAGAAGATCACCCCGGGGATTTGAAAGTGAGTCACCCCACAAAGGATGGCGGCCATTAAGGTCACCAAGGAGTAGAAAAGGGGGTGAAAGTTGCCTGATAAGAGTCTCCAGATCAGCACGCATAACAGGAGTGGAAGGTGGAAGGTACACACAACAGATCGGATAGCACCTCCCAACGTGCATCTGTACCGCTAAAACTTGAAGGGGAGACTGGACTGGAAAGGAAATAAAGGGGATATAAGATCGGCATAAAATGGCACATCCACCGCTGTGAACACCAGGAGGAGATACATGGAAGACCTCATACCCCCTGATAGAAGGAAACAGTCTGTCCCCCACCATAGTCTCCTGGAGACAGACACAGATTGGGCTCAGAGCAGAAAGTAATAACTGTAATTCCTCCCAATTTGCCATGGTACCTCTACAATTCCATTGAAGACAGAATGATACTGGTTGAACCATACTAATTAGTATGAAATATTATGAATTGAGAAACACCAGGGCTATGTAGCAACCTCATTGGGAAGGGTGTGAAAGCCCTTCTTTCTAGGCGTGCAGCTCTGCCTCATCAACCAAGAAGACAATGAAGATTCTGAGCTGGGTGGAAGGACCTTTACCCCTAGACACGTCCCACCCATCACCAGAATGAGCCCGAGGCACAGAGACCTTCCTGGAGGACCCACTCGCCGCATCCACACAACCATGTGAGGGTCCATTGGGCACCTTGGGGCCAACTGAACCCTCCCCAACCGAATCAAGGAAAGGTAGGGTGCTGGGTGACGGATCATAGGGAACAAGCGACCGAGCCCTCTGAATACCTAAAGACCCAGACCCCACCACACGTGAGCAAGAGGCAGGGACCGGAATCTAAGAAAGACCATCACGAACACCCACCGACTTAGATGCTGTCACTGGCTGGGTTTAAGTGAAAAGCCCCCTCAGAATTCTCAGGCGGTACAGAAGTTTGAACTTTTGAAGGAGGAGAGTCACCCAAAGAGTCCTCACTCCTCACCCATTTGAGGTTGGCAGACGCAACCTCCATCTCTACACCACAACTTGAAGCACTAGAAACTGTAGAAGCACACTGTAAAGAAGACTGACCATCAGTAGCAGAGCAAGCAGATGATACAGGATCAGGAGTCAGTACGGGAGTAGCAGCTGATACAGGAGTGTCAGCCGGTACAGGAGTAGCAGCTGGTGCAGGAGTAGTATTTGGTAGAGGACCAGCAGCCGGACGAGATGCAGACTTCAAAGGTGCAGAAGTCCTTGGGAGATGATGATAAGGAGGAGTAGGACATCCAGTATCTGATAAGGGACAAGGAGATGGGTCAGTGAAAGGAGCAGGAGCCCCGTAATGGCACATAGCAGACTTTGACTAAGAAAGAATAGAAGCAAAGGACACACATGGGCGGACAGACATCGACATGACACGGTCCTTAGCTTCAGTAAAACTCAGCCTCTCCGTGGCTCTGATAGAGACAAAATTTCATGTTCCATTTTGTATCGATCACAATCAGAAGAAGCAGCGTGCTCACCACCGCAACTGATACAAGATACGGGACCAGGGCATTCCCTACCCTCATGAACGTCGAACCCAAATGACACACAGACTGCTGGAAGTCCCAGGGCAAGGCGCCTACAAGTTCGACCAATATGACCCAAATGCTGACAGTGGAAACATCTATGAGGCATAGGGACATAGAGCCTAACTCTGTACTGGTACCATGCAGCATCAAGAACAGAAGGAAGGCTCAATGAATCAAAAGTAACAATGAAAAATGGAGTAGGCACAAGGTCACCATATATCTTCTTAATTCGCTCAACCTTGATTACCTTCTGTGCAGACAATTCTTCAGCATGGCATGCCTCATCGTATATTAGCAATTCCTTAGCATACACAACCCCACAAGAATGATTCAACGAAGCATGGGGGGAACATGTGACAGACTGACCCGAGAGCATGGACAAAGACTGAACAGCCACACTCTGAGAAGCGTCAGACACCTCCACCAACAAACTGCCATCAGCCTCCAGAACCACTTTAGGGGCTGCACCACAGGCAGCAACAAGTTCTCGATGCATATGAAAAATATCACACCTTCTGAGGTCCACTCCAGCAGGGCCACGCACAACTAAGAATTTGGCAAAAGGTGCAGGAGGAGGAGCAATAAAAAATGGATTCATATCTCTAAGAAGGGGGTCCCAAGGGCCAGGTACACTCCTAGCCCGCTGCCTGAGACCCCTGTTATGGGTGCCACCGGACCATGGAGGCAAGGTAGGGGAGGCCGAATTCCCCGTGGAGCCACATGGAACCTGAAAGGGTTCCAGAGTGGCAACAAGTGAACAGTGAGGAGATTCCATGGATGCGCTGAGGTCTAGGAGAGAGGCAGATTTGTGTACAAATTTATTCATACTAATAATCTTAATAACTTCATTCCTCCACCCACCACGGAGCCCAACAAGGGGAGGTCATATGCCACAGGTGACCTCAGAAGTAGCAGGGAAGTATACGCGGGTAACCAATGGGGGGCCGGGCAATGGTGGCTCCAGGATGATAGGAGCCACCAGGCCCCCCAGTGCCCACTTGACCCTAGCCAATGCATGACCAGCCGATTGACCTGGTCGGGCCAAACCAGGCCGCACGTCTAGCCAGAATATGGGACCAAAGAGGTGTATTGCTAGCTGGAGGGTGCACTGTACAGCATAGCTCAACCCCCAGGACGCCCATCTCACAGCATTACGGGACGTCACGCACAGCAAACATGTGGGGAGGCAACAGTCCCACCCTAGATGGCAAATGGGCATGGACTAACATCGCCGGCAGGCGTCCACCACCAGTGATGTAGGGGGTGCTTGGTCCACGAGGCTGACAAATGCCAAACCCTTCAAAGGTAGGCGTGCCTCCAAAGTAGGTGGCATCGCCAACCGTGCTTCAAGCCCCGCCACCACGTCAAGGTGGCTCCCTGCAGCAGGGCCATGCTAGTGAGGCATAGAACATCACTGATCTAATGAATTGTTTGTAAAGAGTGTTTCTTTTTGTTGCCTAAGGTCTGGCCCTATAGTTGTCCTGAGCGCACTGAGTCTGGTGGTGCACTGCCTCTTGAGTCAGGTGTCTCCAAGGAAAGGGTATATGGCACACGTACATTGTTAAGTTTGATGTGGGCGGAGCTCAGCATTCATGCTTACTGCTGGTGATGATTGCAGTGGTGGATTTGACTGGGGCGATCATTAGCCTATTGTTCTTGACTCAGATATGCAGTGTACTGAGTTACAGTAGTCCTGCAACAGTGTGTAGGTTGTGTTTAACCCCTACACCGCGGGGTTGTCAGAGGCGCGCCGGGCCCTTCCCGCGGGGATATTTACGCTCTTTACTGACTTGTTAAAAATATTTGCCAAAAATCAGTTATTAGACCTAGAATATTATAATTAAATATGCATAAGGCACATACATTCAGCTTCTTCCTGTTTTTTTTTTTCGCACTCGTCGACTATCGTAGGACTTGTGGAGACTTCTGAAGTCGGGTAAATAAGTCTCCACTTTACACTTCCCGACATCCCTTAATCTGAATACCACTGCCAGATATTATCACTAGAAACACTATTCAATGATTTCGAAGTAGTTTGGAACCCATACTCCAAAAAAAAAAAAAAAAACACTGTGAATGCAATGTAAAATACGAGCACGTACGAGCCTCCCACTCGCGCTAATTCATCGCTGGTATTCTGTCATTTTTTACTCATATACACACTCACACTTTATTATTTCTAGTACTTTATTAAACTTATATATATCTACAGTCCTTTACCGCTTCCTACACGATGTTTAGTAGGGGTAGAGGTCACAGGGCCTTTTATAATAGGCGTAAAAGTGGCAGAAATGGAGGGGCGTCATTTCACCATAAATGACGAGAGCGAACTGACTGTATCTCGGTAGCCAAGAGTTGAAAATGACAGCTGCTAATGTATATCCTAAGAAATAAGTTGTAGGAAATCTAGACAATACATAGTAAATTAGGTAGTTCCAGGTGAATATAAATATCACTTAGGCTTCTCCCTTCCTTTCTATATACATTTATATTACGAGAGTAGCTCATACGGCATATTTCACGGGGGAAAAAGCAGGGGAAATTAGCGAACGAGTGCAGGTTGGATGTTGCCAAGTGATAATTAGCCAATTCCAGGTGTATGGCACTATCAATTACCTTATTTTATATATATATATA
>JAGKTI010003001.1:31487-45029 GCA_018397915.1 Birgus latro | reverse complement strand
TCCTATTCTGGGGAGGCCCACTGCTGTACAGTGTGTGTGTGTGTGTGTGTGTGTGTGTGTGTGTGTGTGTGTGTGTGCGTGCGTGTGTGTTATTACCTAACTGTTCTTACAATAAGTTAAGAACACACACACACAAATGCTGGGTCTAGGAATTGTGTTTAACACACACACACACACACACACACACACACACACACACACACACACACACACACACACACACACACACACATACACACACACACACACACACACACTTGCTATGGTATTTACCTTGCTCTAAAAGCACTGTAAAATGTGCCCAGACACGACTTAAGAATACTATTTATATTTGGCCAACAAGTGCTGAAGACAGTAGCGTAGCCAATCCGCAAATAAGAGGTGGGGTGGACAAGGTGGGGGCAAGTCCTATTCTGGGGAGGCCCACTGCTGTACAGTGTGTGCAGTACACGTTAAATAATATGAAATTTCAAATGGGAGCTGGGATCAAAGGTCTGAATGGGAGGCCTCCCATGGTTATGACACTGGTTGAAGAGGGTTGCCTTCCCATGGTGGCACCTGTATAACTGGCTGGCTCCACTGGCCACTTATATAAGCGTCAGTCAGCTCCCTCCCTGTCCACCGAAGAAGGATGATGAAATGCAGGAAAAGAGGAACTTCAGCCTGCATTCTGCCTGGTTCACATTCATGTGAGCCTGGGCATACAGCAATAACAACAACTTTGTCAGCAAATATTCATGGGATGACTGCTTCTAAAACACTCCACAGGAAATAAGCTAAGCTGATATTTTCCTACGGTAGAGCTCAAAATGTCACCGAAGTTCAGAGAGCCCTAACTTATAACTAGCCATTACATGCGGGCACAACATTTAGTTTAGTGCCTCACCCAAAGAAAGAAGAATATCCCATCAAACTCCAGTGTTACACTGGAAAATACATCATCATCAACATCATCATGCCAGCTTTAATGCCCTCCTAAAAGAGGAAGTCCGTTACGAACAAGAAATAAAGCAGATGCCATAAGTTGAACAGCATCCACCAATTCAATGGAGCAATTGAACATTTAATCGTGATTCATTCAAGTCTTCAAAATGCTGTTTTGACTTCACAGTCAGTACCATTTGCACATATTTTTTAGAGATGTGCTTCACATCCACCTGTGGCACGGTCATTCCGTGATCGAGGAGTGGCGTTTATTCTTTACCACTTTGTTTTATCCATATTTCTCCGCCAATTAATAGCATTTTCTTGGGCTTACCTCATTTTACAGATCTAGTAATCCGAAACAATGATAATATTATCTTCAAAAGAAGCAAGCCCAAAAATTACACTGGAGACACAATAATATGATTTTCTAACCTGAAAAGTTGAAGCAGCGTCACGATACCAATTATAGACCTGTGCTCCTGACCAGCATGGTCGCAAAATTATGTGCTAGAATCTTGAAAGACATGTGAATAAAATATGTGGAGGAGATGGACATTTTGGGAGAAAGTCAGTCTGAAATCTGAAATGGAAGGTCATGTGTCTCTAATTTGTTGAGTTTCTGCTCAAGGGCGACTGACGTGCTACAAGAGGCAGTTAGATGGATTGTGTGGGGACCTGGAGAAAGCCTTTGACAAGGTACCCCCATTAGCAACTAATGTGGAAACTGGAGCACATGGGAGGACTGAAGGGGAACCTCTTGGAGTGGATGAGAGACTTCATAAGAGACCGACAGATGAGGACGGTAATAAAGGAGAGAATGTCAGGGTGAAGTAACAAGTGGAGTCCCGCAGGACTTGGTGCTGGCGTCTGTAATGTTCCTGATTTACATAAACTATATGGTGGATGGAACTGATCAGTTATGCAAGTCTGTTTGAAAACGATGCAAATATTATGAGGAGAGTACATGTTGAAGAGGGCTGTAAAATGCTACAGAAAGATCTGGATAGGGTTTACGATTGGAGTCAAATATGGGAAATGAAATTCAATAAAAAAAATTAAAAATAGCAAAATAACAGAAACGGGTAAAAGTACTAAGAGGCCATCACTACAGTGGGAAAGGGACTAATAACAAAAGCGAGACAAGAGAAGGTCCTGGGAATGTTGGTCCTGGAAAATCTGTCACCCAAAAAACATTGACAGGATTGTCAGAGAGACATATAAGCTCTTGACAAACATAAGAGTGGCATTCCAATACATGGATGAGGAGCTGATAAAAAAATTGACAGTGACTCTGATCCGCCACAGATTGGAGTATGTGGCAGTGGTGTGGTCCCCACATATAAAGAAAGATATGAAAAAGATCAAATACAGAGTAGCAACCAAGATGGTCCTCAGCCTGGCACATCTATCGTACAAATAAAGACCAGAAAAGCTGGGCCTGCCTTCCTTAGAAGAAAGAAGAGAGAGGGGCGACATGATTGCAATGTTCAGGACCAGGATAGGAGTAGACAAAATTGACAGAGAAGATCTGTTTGTATGAGATCGGAGGAGCAACAACAGGACATGGAAAGAAATTGAAGTTGTTTAAAGGATATCAAGAAATACTGTTTTCCATACAGATGCACTGACCTGTAGACCTACCTGGACAAAGTGTTTGTCCGGTCCAAGAACTTAAATGAGTTTAAAGCAAAGTTTGACTGGTTGAGACACAGAGAAGGGACCCCATGAGTGTAGCTCATTTCCTGTATATCACAACTAGGCAAATACATCCAGCTGGCTTGGACCAGGCCAGCTGACGAAGCATACCAGTTATCTTTTATACAACATATCTTTGGGAGACTAAGCTACAGGGATGGTATTCGTCATCAGCTGATTTGTATGATAAAAATTCACCACTCAGTGTATATCCTTGAATAAAAAAAAAAACGTAATAAACAAGAGTTTACAATAAGATAGCTTCAATTAGTGAAAGAACATTTTAAAGTACATGGTGAGCGTACAGTCCCTGATTTTGACAAAAAGGGCACTCTTCTTTTGTAGGCATTATATATTCACTAGTATATACATATCTCTTAACACAATGTGCAGGATGTGTCTGCTGGAGACATACACAGCTACTCACTAGGAATGTCAATCCACATAATGTATATCCACACTCTTGTTGTCCCAGATCATCAAGAATGCTTAACATATGATGTATCTCAAACAATCTCTTCGTAGTCCAGATGACCAAGAATTTCATAACGTATTCAAACACGTGGGGTAAGCAGGTCTAGTTGGTCACTCCACGTGAATGGAAATCTACCAGACGCATATGTCATACACACACATTCTCTCCAAGCTGTATATAATGTCGGAGATATTCCCTTCAGGTTAGAAGGGGTTGAAGAGAAGGCCTGATAACACGATGGTCACCCAGGAGGCTTTGCTGTCACACTACATTACGCTGTAAATCACTATTTGATATAAATGTACAATAAACTGCGAAACCCAAGAGTGCTCAAGTTCACCTCACTGATACACAAAGGGGGAAGGTGAGAGAGAGAGAGAGAGAGAGAGAGAGAGAGAGAGAGAGAGAGAGAGAGAGAGAGAGAGAGAGAGAGAGACCTACCTATTCACTCTAGCTGACGACCCACCATTTCATAAGTAACGACAAGGTCGAACCATACTACGTCTCACGACTTTATTCTGGCAGTGCTTCGACAATCCACAATCGACCTCCCTATCTCCGTACAAGTACGTACGAGCACGCTCTCGAGATTGATGGCAAGTGGTAACAAAGAACCAACTACGATAAACTACACACAGCAATATTCGTGACAGCAGTAAACAAAGCCAATTAACATCTCAGTCAACAATGAGCAAATTACAATCAAAACAATCTACGACTGCTCTACAAGCAACCATCATCAAGCAAACTACAAGCAAATCAGACAGCGATGGCTGGCGGAAGATCAACGCAACTTTACTTTGCCCCTAATCACTCCTAACCACCACAACCACAACTCCACGATTTAGAGAAACAATAGCAGCGATAAACAACATCTATCAACAACTCTACAAGCCTACAGGTTAATCTCGGCAAATAAGGAAAATCAAACATACAAGTTAAGAAGAAGAAGCAAACAAAGGAAGTGAGTTAGTTGAGATTTGCCTCCCTGTTGTGGGGAGGGCACAGGCAGAAAAAAAAAAGCCCGTCACGGTAGATGTTCGTGTTGACAGTGGGCTACAGTCTAGCGAGGAGGCGGGTAGGCAGTGACCATACTCAAAAGCACGTCAGCTGGAGTTCGTCCAATGACACTTGCTGCAGTCTGAAACCTGTCCACCTCATTGACAGGGTGATTGCCTAGACTGGAAAGGAGTTGAGTTGTAGCAGGACACTCCAGAACATAGTGGAGCAATGGTTGATCACTTACTTTGAGGCAGTGAGGACATGGGGCAGGTTCCCTACCAGCCATCTGGCTGTACCAGGGAAACCCTAATCACAAGTGGCGAATACGTACTATAACATGATTGGGTGTGCCTGGAGTAAGCGAGAGGGGTGTATAGGACGTCGCCGTCGCGTACCATTGTGTCGAGCGTGAGCCCTCCGAAATGTGTGACTCATGCTCCTCAAGAGATAAGTGCTCGATGGTGGTAGTTACCTTTCACATGATGAGAGAAAGGCTGGGCTGCAAGGGAAACGTGATCTCAGGAAGAGAGCAGGCGTGGTGAGCAGCAGCATCAGCACATTCGTTGCCAGCAATGCCAACATGTCCAGGTAGCCAGTGAAGAACGATTTCACAACCCCTTCTATGAATGGAGTCAGGCACAGCCATGATGCTTGCAAGTAGATGCACATTGTCACAGAAGTAGGGCACCATGAGGCCATGAAGAGAGGAGAGAGAGTCAGTGTGTATTACGACACGCCAAGAGAGGTGTTCATCAGCATGTCGAAGTGCTCCAAGTATGGCTACCAACTCTGTTTGATACACCGAGACTCCAGATGATACACGCAACATTTCTACATGGGTGCCACAGACCACTGCAGCATCCGCATTGCCATCCGCATCAACCGACCAGTCAGTATAGTAGACTGAAGAGTCTGGTGTTTGTAGGTCTGCCACACGACGGAGACCATCCTGGCGTAGTACAGCAGGAAAAGAGGACCTGGGCATTCCTGACAAAGGCAAGATGTACTATAAGACAGAAGGTAGCCAAGGAGGTGCAGGGGAATACCCAGGACAGGGCAAATCTGGGCCACCTATAATGGCGTCAGAAGCATCAAGCTGCCGAACGATACCAGTAGCTGTAAGAAGCCAGTCTCTCCCAGGGCATGGATTAGGGGGCCGACTCAGGGTACGCTCGAATAGTGTAGACACATGAAGGTGGGGATGGTGCCGGCAGAGCTGGGCAATGACAGTCATTGTGTGGGCCCATATCCGATACTTAAGGGACGGGAAGCCACTCTCTGCTTTAAGGTTGACAAGACGGGTCCATGGAGGTTCTGGATAACCTCAAGGGAACTGATGAGCTTGTCAGAGATACCAGTCAAGCAATGCGCACTGTAATCAACCATCGAGCGGATGGCAGGCACATAAAATGTCCTGAGGACCTGGTATGAGGCCCCAAGAGTGCGACTACAGAGGGCTGTGAGGGCAGAAATGCGGGTAGCAGCACGTTCCCATAAGTATTGGACGTGGCGGCCAAATTGGTAATTTTCAGTTAACTGAGCATTTTCCAGGCCAGCATCTCTCCATTTAGACGTGAGGCAACCATAGGAAACTCCACTGCTTATGATTATGGTGTTTTTGTTTTCAATGTTCATTTGGCATGAGACTATATTAGTTTTTACTCAATAATACAGGTGATATAAGCATTGTTTCACTCACCAAACACATCAATAGACCACTCTTTTCTTGGCAACATTACCTCCTCATCACTTCCGCTCGTTTCTTCCTCTGGGTTGTCAAACCAGACACCTAGGTATTGGTGGTGGTGAACCAAACCTAGGTGATGACCCCCCAAAAGGAGAGGATGGTCGGGTGGATGCCAACCAAAAGGCAGACATTTCGACTTTTCAAAGTTGACCTTATGCCCGAGGTCACAGCACTTGTCATATAAGAGGGAGAGGGCAGCCGGTGCCTGGGCATAACAGCCCTTTTGTGAAAAACAAGTGCCAGGTCGTCCGCATAACAAAGTAGGGTAATACCACGTCCATAGTTGGTGTTAAGCAGGCCCTCAATAAGCAAATTAAAGAGAAGATGGCTCAGCACACTGTCCTGAGGAGTGCCATTCTCATAGGGATAAGAGTCCAAAATCCGACCCTGGAAGCGGACATGAGCTGGCCAACTGTTAAAGAAATCCTTCACCCACGAGAGGAGTCTACCCCCCACCTCCTTAGCAGTGAGGGCCGCCAGTTCAGTAACAGGGTTGGCGATCTCAAAGGCGTTCTCGAGATTGAGGAAAACAGCCATTCCGTGACCTTGTCTAAACTCTCCAAGAAAGGAAGTGAGACAGTGTGTCACGCTTCTGCCTGGGATATAAGCAAAAAGACGTGGATGGAGAGAGCCTAATCTCCAGGCTAGACGAGAAAGCACAAGCCTTTCCGCGGTCTTGGCTATGCAGCTGAACAGTGAAATTGGCCGCATGTTGGTTGGGTCACGGGACTTAGGTATGGGTGAATGATGGCTAATTTCCATGATCTCGGGAGGCGACATTCCACCCACGAACAATTGAATAGGTCCAGGATAGTGGCCTTCCCACGTGGGCCAGTACGGGCAAGGAAAGAGTACATAACACCATCACATCCCATAGCTGTATCCTTCCTGTTATGTAGTGCCCGGGTGAGCTCTTTACTAGTGAAGAAGTGGTCAGCAATATCTGGCCGGGACCAAGCTGTCTGAATTGCTTCCAACTGAGGGTCTGGAAGGCTCACCTTTACCTGCATGACAGCCTGTGGCTATACGTTCGTTGCTGTGCAGCAGCAAAGTGGGCTGCAAGCCTTCCAGCCTCCCCAGCTGGATCAGGGTGGGATGGCGGTCTAGGAAGCCGGGGACTGGAAACAGATTTAATCTGAGTCCACATTGCTTTGAGGATGGAGTGAGCATCGAGGAACCGGCACCATTTTGTCCATGCCTCCTCCCGAATGCAGCGTTTTTCTTGAGACACATGTTGCGCCATTGCCACCAGATATTTCCTAGTTGGTGAGGAGGGCCTTCGACGGTATGTCTTACGGGCTGAGTTGAGTCGATGGTTGAGTTCTTGAACCCTCTCATAAAAAAAACAGTGATCTTTGAAGAGGATCGTGGGGCTCTTCATTAAGGGAATATTGGCAGCAGCAGCAGCAGCACAACGAAGAGTGTGGGCGACATGTTCAGCATAGTCCTTGAGGTTAGACTGGGAATCGACAGTACTAAAAGCGACATCAACTCCCTCCGCATACTCAGGCCAGCGTGCCCGACGGAGGTCCCAGCTGGGTGGAGGCGGAAGCAGGGCCACCAGGAGTACTGTCCAGAGCGAAGTGGTTGCTGGGTGCAGGGACCACCCGGACACACCAGCAAGAGGAGCAGAGACAAAGGAGAGGTCAAGCCTACCTCTGCTTACATGGGTAGGCTCAGATAAGTAATTTAAGAGGGATACCCCCTCCGTTTCCTTGAGGACCATGGTGATATGTCGACCCGCTTCGTTGATCAGGATGGGTGAGGAGTGGACAGGATGGTGGGCGTTAAAGTACCCCCTATAAAGGTGGACTCAGCTGCAGTGTGAGTCATAATCTCTCCCAAATCCAGGGTCCCTCCCCGATTCTTACAGATGTTGAAAATCGTCAGGGAGGTTGAGGCGAGATGCATAACGACACCCTGCACCTCAACACCCTCACCACAGTGGATTGGAGGGTCATACTCATAGCAGGGAACGTGTTCCCTCACCAGGATAGCACATCCCCACTTAATACCCTGGATCCAGGGGAGAAAATAGCCCCTGAAGCCCCCGAGTCGAAAAGTGGAGCTATGGGGAAGGATAGTCTCCTGAAGCAGGAAGACATGAATATCCTCCTTAGTAGCCACCTCCTGAAGATGGCGAGCTTGCTTCATGCCCGTAAGCAGTTCCGATGTAGGACTTGGAGGCTTGCAGTGGAATCTGGCACTGAGGAAGCCAAGCATTGTCTGGCAGAAGGCCGAGGGCCTGGCGTTCCACCTCGATCACCGCCGAGGCTGGTGTGAGCCATGGTGGAGTTGCGCCCGAAGAGCGAGGACAAGTCTGAGGAAGCTGGGGAGGTGGTAGCTCTTCCACAGCTGTCTGTGTGGGAGCTGATGCATGAAGTGCAGGGGGAGAGGGGCACGGTTGTTGTTTCACCTCCAACACCTTGTTGACGATGGTGTCCACTGCCTTCACCAAAGGCGCCGTATTTCAAAGTCTGGCTGAGGGCTGTCTCCAGCATCTGAGCCAGGGTTATTGCTATTTCTGTCCCCAGCATTTTCAGTTAGTCTTTGGTGAAGACAATTAGAGGAGAGCTTGGGTTGTGAGCCATGGATGGAGAGGACTCGTTGACTGCCTGCTGAACTGGGGATGTAGGAGGGTGGTGGACCTCCGCAGTCATCGTGTGACGAGTGAGAGCCTGTGGGAGAGGGGGAATGCTTCCTCATTCAGTGTGGGTGGAGTGGGCGCTGGGCGACGTTGCTAGTCCCAAATGAACGTACCAGGTGGTGCTGGTTTGGAGCTGACTGCCTGTTGCTCCCTCACCCAAGCAACTTGACGTTCTCGCCCGTGATCCACAAGGGCCAATCTGCTAGGGCAGCTGGGGTGCCATGCATGGTGCTTCCTGGAGCAGATTGGGCAGCGAGCGGAGACGGCCTCCTTGGCCTTGAATTTGGCCAAGCACATGTTTCATGCGGGCCACTGCACATCCTGCAGACAACAGGCCATTTGCAAGTGGCTCTGGGGTGAAGGGGCGAAGGTGATACTCTCCCCAGTTCCCCAGGTTGAGCACCAGGATCATAGGACCCCACAGGGTGACGAAGACCTGGCGAGTCTCCTCCCTGGACCACGTTCTCTGGCAGCGTGTTGCCTCCTCGACCTGGGGATGCTGGAGCAATACCTTCACTGGCATCCTCGTGGGATAACCCATGAGAACGGCCTTCGTAGCCTGCTGCCCAGGCATCAGCTCGACTAATGTGACAAGAGAGGCTTCGTCTTGAGCTGCCGCCCTCATGAGGTCGTAAGCACCCTCGTCCTTCGGCACCAAGACGGAGCTCCCGTCCTTGCTGATCAGATTGGAGCACCGCAGCCCCAGGAGATGATGCTCCAGTGTGGCCACGGTGTCGTAGCTCATTGCAAACCCTTCCTGAACTGGCACACGGAATGCTGGGAAAGAGGAATGAGGTAAAGGGCACACGGCTACGGACACGGATGGGCGAGTAGCAGGTGGAGCCCTGGGAGGGGCCCCAGGATGCAGTGCCGGAGCAGGGCCGTTTCCCTGCTGATCATGCATCGAACCTTTGCAGGTCACAAGGATAAAACCCTCAGTGTCAGGAAGGGTAGGACTAGGGGAAGGAGAGCGCTGTGTGGCAGCAGGAGCAGCAGGAGGGGCTTTTATCCTCTCGTGGGTACAAGCGGCTTTAACCGGCCTGGATCCGCCAAAAGAGGCACAGGTATCAGAACGAGACTGAGGACCAGGAGCACAGGTCGTCGTGAGGCGGGGCCATTTCCTACACGGGAGGAAGCTGTGGTGCCATGGAGACGGGCGGCCTTAGCAGAGTGGGTCAAAGCAGGACCACGTGAGCAAGTAATAGCTCCTTGAAGTCTGGGCAGAGGATGAGAGGCATGAGAATCCTCATGGGCCGATGAGTGGGAGCTGGCATCAGAGAGACGTCGCTCCCGCTTCGTGCCTGAAGCAGGAGGTGTGTGGGAGGTCCTCGACTGTGGGAGCGGGAGTTGGGAAGACCCCTGGGGCCAAGGGATGCTGGATCCCTTCATCCTACCCACAACAAACACTCAAACACACACAGACAGCACACACAGATGCCAAACACACAGACACTCAGACTTTCATCACAAAAAATGAACTGTAAAAGCGGCCAAAATCCCTGCAGTAACGGGCACCTAAATTCCCCACCCTCTAAAGGGCGTCGCAGGAGACCTGTCACTGCCCCGTGAGGGACTTCGCTAGTCTAGCAGAGCCGCCCTCACTGCCTTCTTTAACCAGGCCCTAATGGCCCCCCCTCACTGAAGTGCCCTAACAGCATCATTTCAGGGTTCGGCATCGTACTACAGTGAGGGGACACTAACAGTGGGCCAAAACACACACACACACACACACACACACACACACACACACACACACACACACACACACACACACACACACACACACACACACACACACACACACACACACACTCGCACACACACAATCACACAGATAAAGACAGCAGTCTACCCTTCTGAGCAAGAGTCTTAGAAAAAGTAGTAAAACTCAGAAAATTCCAACTCAGCACCAGAGACTAAGTCCAAAAACTGTCAAAATGAAACAAAACATCAAAAAAATCCTCCTCTATATCAAAGACTAAGTCCAGCTTTAGAGAGAGACGGGGCAGAGGTCATGACAACACGATGGTTGGTCAGGGAATCCATCAGGAAGCGAGTGAAGTGTGTGACATCTGATAAAAGCACAGCACAGCTGACCTCCACCATCCTACTCCACCACCCCCACCATGACCCCCACCACCTATCCCCACCACCACCGTTTCCACCACTGGAAGAGGCGAGCGAGTGTCTTGACCCCGCAGTGATGACCAAACGATGCTGACATGTTGAGCTGGATCAACAATCTTGAACATCAACACCTCCCTCACCACACCTCACACCGTGACTATATCTCCCCTACTGTTCTACTCAGTTGATTTATTCTAACTAAGGTTGTATTAGTTAACACTACATCACTTGCATAACAATCCATATAATACTAAACACCTGGTTAATGAACCAAACTAAAATGCACACCAGGTTAGTTCCCCATACACAAAGGTACGAAGAAGGTGCAACCCCCACCCCAGGAGGGAACAACAGGGAGGCTGAGAAATAGCACATGCACTCAAGAGCTACAGGGGATTATCTCTCCCGCTACCTTACGCCCCTCTCGCCCACAGCCAACACTATCCGGAGTGTGCAGTAACACCAGACTACACTCCAGCTGGGCCAATGTCCCACAGTTCAGGGTGGGGCTAGTTCCATAGCCCCAGACAGCATCTTGTCGATGGCCACTTGCTGCAGCAGGGACAAGACGGCCATCTGCTGCTCTGCAGCTGCTTCCCTCCCTCAGCAGGACCGAGTAACGGCCACGAGCCGTATCCGGGTGGAGATGGCCACTTGCTGCTTCCTGTTAACCCCTTAACCGCGGGTCAGCACTGTTGTGACGCTCAGGTGCAATGAATCATACCGCGGGGTGGCACTTTTGTGATTCTGTGTTGTTTTGAATTAGCCCATGATTTCAAGTGGTGACTTGTACCATCTATTAGTACTGGCAATGTTCAACAATAGTCAGAGCTGCTAATGTCATCAGTACTCCCATCCAGTGTTGACAATTTAGCCATTTTCCCCCATTCCAGACTCCCCTCCCTACCTCCCCTCCATTACCCTCTTCTCTCGTCTGCTCAGCCGCGCTGCGCTACGCAAATATTCCCCAGATTTTTACACTGATTTCATCCACTGAAATGAGCGCTATGCCCTATTCTTATACAAAATAACATATATTAAGAAAATAAGGTAATTGATAGTGCCATACTCCTGGAATTGGCTAATTATCACTTGGCACCATCCCACATGCACTCATTCACTAATTTTCCCTGCTTATTTCCCCTTGAAATATGCCATATGACCTATTCTCGCAATATAAATATATATAAGAAAGGAAGGGAGAACCCTGAGTGATATTTACAGACACCTGGAACTACCTAATTTATAATGTATTGTCTAGATTTCCTACGAATTATTTCATAACATATATATTAGCAGCTGACATTATCAACCCTTGGCTGCCCAGATACGCTCATCATTCAGTTCAGTGTCATCCTTCAAGGTGAAATCACGTCGCACTCGCGCCCCTCCATTTCCGCCACTTCTGCGCCCATTGCAATGGACCCCGTGACTCCTACCCCTACTAAACATCGTGTGGGAAGCGGTAAAGGACTAAGTGACTCTGGTATGGACGTGAACTAGCTGAATCATCGATGATAATGACGGATAGTGACTGATACTTGGAGTAATGGCAGTGAAAGTGAAAGCTTCGCTCTCTACGTAGTTTACTGAACGAGAAAGTGAATGCCTGGAGTGAAAATAAACTACTATTACTGAAGGAAACTTATCGATAAATACTGTAGATATATATAAGTGTAGTAAAGTACTAGGAATATAAACTGTGAGTGTGTTTATGAATAATAAATGACAGAATACCAGCAGCGAACGAGTGTGGGTGGGAGGCCTGTACGCACTCATAATTTACATTGCTTTCACAGTATTTTTTTTTGGAGTATGGATTCCAAACTACTTGGAAATCATTAAATAGTGTTTCTAGTAATAATATCAGGCCGTGGTAATCATATTACGGGATGTCGGGAAGTGTAAATTGGAGACTTCGTTACCCAACTTCAGAAGTCTCCACAAGTTCTACGGTAGTCGACGAAGGGTCAACAAACATCCCAGTAGAAAGATGAAGGTATGTGCCATATGCATATTTATTTATAATATTCTAAGACTAATAACTGATTTTTGGCAAATATTTTTGAAAAGCCAGTCGGAGCACGAAGCCGCACCAGCAGGCAGGTGACGGCCACTAGGCACACCTCGGCTGCCTCCTCAAGAGGGGACAGCAACCTGGTGTCGGCCATCAGCCGCACCGGCAAGAGGATGTCGGCCACCAGCTGCATTACTCCTGCAATCCCCCTGGGGAATGGGACACAGGTGACGGCCACAAGCCACACCCACAAGCAGGTGGCAGCCACTAGCCGCAATCCGCCTACTGTCACGCAAGGAAGAGAGACATTGATGACGGTCACTAGCCGCACCCGCACCCCAGTGATGGCCACCAGCCGTACCGGCCGGTGTGTGATGGCCACCAGCCACATTCTGCCCGCAGTCTGTCAGGAGCACGGGAACCCAGGGACGGCCACTAGCTGCTCTGAACAGGAGATGGCCGCTCACTGCTCCGGGCAGTGACATACTTTTCTATGTAGAACAATTACTTACCTGACAATTAATGAAAGAATAGTTTCATTCAGAATGAGAACAACGTGGAAAATTTTAAAGAAAATTGAGTAACTTGGCAACACAGCAAGGCCGCCACCAGCCTAGCTGCCTCCCATTCACATATGTCAGATTTGAAAATTTCCCCACTTGTAAACCATTACATTAAACACCTATACTTATAGAGTACTTTATGCTTAGGATTGCATAAGCGTGCATTTCTCAGAGTTTCCGGAGAAACTCGTGAATCACCCTGTATAATGAATATATACAGTATATATTTGAAAATTTCCCCACTTGTAAACCATTACATTAAACACCTATACTTATAGAGTATTTTATGCTTAGAATTGCATAACCGTGCATTTCTCAGAGTTTCCGGAGAAACTCGTGAAT
>JAGKTI010003001.1:17027-31067 GCA_018397915.1 Birgus latro | reverse complement strand
TACACAGTGAGAGACAGTTACACAATTTACACTGACATATGTTTTAATTCTTATTTTTTGAGCAATCAGGAGAAATGTAGAATGTGATTTAGTGAGTAATACCATTATGCAAGGAAAAGCGCCTAAATTAGTGCCTGAAGAATCAGCGTTAGCAGTGCCAAATACTCTAACACAAGAACCAGAAAACAGTCAACAAAATATAAATTACGAAACACCATCAGACACAAGAACAAGCAGACAACCAACCTCAGGAAACAAAACACAATTAGATAGAGAAGATAAAGAACAGCAAACAGATGCAATTTACACTGAAGTTAATAATGATGACATCAGAATTTTCAGATGTAGAGTAAAAAGTTACCTCTAATTTACAATAACTTAGACCATGGAGTATTAATGTCAGGAAAAACATATAAATTTCCTGTACATGACGATTGCAAGGAAAACACTGTAAAGATGGCTAACTCAGTTGCAGCAAGCAACAGTGCAATACCTTCTCCACAAAATTTCAGTGATAATTCACTTCCAATGTATATTTTTCATGAAGACAATGATCTCACAAAATTCTCTGGTACTGAAAAAGACAAGACTGACATACACACACTTATTGAACAGTGTCATCAATATACCAATGGGAGACACATTACAGATGAGAAAGGAAAAATAGCTGTTTTTTTCTACTAGAATAAACTAAGAACAAATGCCCAGCTGGCAGTTTGCTCAAGTCAGACAAGCTGTTGAGAGCTTCAATATTTGAGCAGTTTAAGACAGAATTTCTCAGGAAATTCTCTGGAGGCAGGAATTTTCTTGTTGGTATAACCCCAGAATTACACAAAATTGTAGACCTACTAAGGCAAAGACACTCAGGCTTAGATATAGGGGAAATAAGAGCAGATATTTCCAATATTAAGAAATCTTTGTTAGCTAGCCTAGAAAACTCAAACTGCGTCACAGCTGATGGTACTGTCACCAGTCATGTCGTTGACATCATTGGCTACATATCGGCCCAAAGGAAAGTTCCTGACAGGGTGTTAAAAATCGCCAAAACCATCCCATATAATCCAGGGATGTATTTACTTGATTTCCTTTATGAGGTGGAATTAAACTGCAGCAAAGCTGGCGTGACAGAGATCAAAGTGCCAGAAATTGTAGCAGGGATAAATAAGTCAAGTCATAGCAAGGACCAGAGACAATCTCGTTCAGTTCACAAACAAACACAGTCAAGTTAGCTCAAGGACTTGTTCCAGCACACCAGGTAACAGGGCGGTACAAAAGTCTGGCCAAAGTCCCAGTAGACATCAGTTGGCACAAAGATACACAAATGGAAGATCACCTCGTAGGTTGAGCTCAAGTATCATGCTCTGTTAGTATTGTGCAAATCCTGGTCACACAGAAGATGAGTGTTACCTCAAGAATAAAGAAGACAGGCAAAGGGCAAAGGGGTTTGAACTGTACTGCAGGAACCATAAATCTTCCAGTCACTGGACCTCAGATTGTAACTGGTATCCATCTACAGGTCGGGAAAAGGTCGTACCGGCACAAAAGAGGACGACACAAAACACCCAAGTACACAAATGGTCAACATGGGAAGTATTTTTGGAAATAAAAGGATTTTGGCCTCTGCTGTATGTTAAAGGGAAGAGATTTCATTATTTTTGGATTGAGGCCCATCAGTGAATTTAATAACGCAAGATGAGTTACAAAGAATTTTTAGAAATAGAAGAAAAGTGACGTTTTAGGAAAATCTGAACTTAAATTTATATACAGTGGATGGTAAAGAATTACCAGTTATTGGTATGATTGAGTTAAATATGAAATTTACATAGACCACAAAATCATTCACTACCACCTTGTACGCAGTAGAAAAATAATGAATTAGAGGAAATATGCTGCTTGGACGAAATGCAATGAGGACACAAAATATAATATTGATGCCCCATTTCAACGGAATTAACTACAACAGCAAATTCTTTGAGGAAATTTCATCTCCAGATACTACAACCAACAATTATAGAAAAACTAGAGTCACAAGAGCGATTACACACAACACAAAGAAGGTAGAGTCTGACACAATCTCACAAAGAGAACAGGTGCTTAGACCAACTGTTACAAGCCGACTCCCACCTCTCACCCCCTCACCCACAGTCCAATTGTGACTCGCTCACTCACCCAACGAGCATTAATTTTGATGTAAATTTAGCAGCAAAATCATTCATGCAAGTTTCGATCAACCTGCAGTGTCCCAACCGATTTTTCATCTAACACCCCTCCCAATCCCGATCAATTTTGGATTTTTTTTTCCCTCAAACCTCCTCTTGTTGTGAGAAACAATGGAATATCATAAAGTGCTCACCTGAGCCTATAAGTGCCCTGTACAGTTGACCCTCCACACACCTGGTACTTTCCTCTCTGGGACCCCGCTGCTGCTCGTATGTTTTCTATGGCAGGGGTAACTATTCCAGACCACTCAGAATAAGTTGGTATGAATTTATACGTAGTACAAGAATAGTTTGGTTTTTACACACAAATGTAGGCAAAATAAGCATTGTTCTACACGCCAAACACATATAAATCACCAATTTCTTGCACCAATGACTCATTGTGACTGTTGTTTCAACTTAAAATCTATTTTTCAACTTACATAATACTTTCCCACAAACATTATACCAGTTTACACCTTATAGCCTATAACACTTATCACATATGTTTACAGGCCTTAGTACTATAGTGAGCCTCATATATCGCAAGCACACACAGTATCAGAAGTGCACAAAGGTGTGGTATTCAATGAAACAAGGCTCCACACACAATCCTACATTGCACTCGACACACACGTACCTTGTGTCTTTCCTCTGAGTGGTTGGTCTGGCTTTAAAATCCAACATACGTGACAGTGGCTTTGGGGTCTAGGACGATTCAGTTGAGGAGGGATGATGCTCGGGAAGTGGCGTCCTGTGAGGTGTAGGGGAGTCTGGCTGGCAGTGGCGGTGTGGGGGGCGGTGGTGTGGCCTTTCCTCGGCATATCTGGCGAAGATTTCAAAGGACAGCTCCTTCACAACCCCCTTAAAGGTCGCAGAGTCACCCTGGTCAGGGCGTGGAGATAGTGTGTGTTGAGGACCGTGATGTCAAGCAGGTGGGAAAAAAGCTTTTTGTACCACTTCTCACATTCAGCACTGGAAATCATGGAGTCTAACTGGTCAACCTGCCTCATGTTGACATTGTAGTCAGTTACAGACTCCGGTTTCCATATGTGGTGCCTCCTCTCGTTATGGTACTCCACGGAGTCCGTGTGGTGCATCAGGAGGCGGTGTACCGTCGACAGATGGAAAACTTCCCTTCTGTGATTCCATATGGTGGCAAGGATCTTATTAGACCTGAAGAAAACCACCTAATTCTTGTCTAGTTTTCTTCCAAGCTTGACAATATGCCACTGGCTTTTCTTGACTGTCCCTCAGACTCTTGTGTCGTGAAGGTGGAGGTACTGAGCAAGAAGGGGGCTACTGTACCAGTTGTCCAGGTTCAAGACGTGACCACGATGAAGGTACTCCTCTATCATGGTTTTCCTTATGGCCCTCGAGAGTCCAATACTTCGCTCTTCTGTTATGTCTGCCTGTGCGCCCGTGTACAAGACTGTATCTTGCACATAACCCATCTTCCAATCACACATAACGAAGATCTTGAACCCAAAATGGTCTCTCTTGCTGGGTATGTACTGCCGAAACGAAATATTGCCTTTCCACAACACGAGTCTCTCTTCTACGACGAGGTCTCTGTAAGAATAGAAGGAAGAGCGGAACTTTTCCCCCGCAGGTGATCAAAAACCATCCTTACTATCCTCATTCTGTCCGGGTTATTAGTATTTGCAGGGTCGTAGGCATCGTAACAATGGAGGTGGCTTAGAATTTGTTGAAATCAATTTCTACCCATTACCTTCCCAAAGAAAGGTGTGTTTATCACAGGATCCGTAGACCAATATGCCAGAATTTGTCATTTTCACACAATACCCATCAAGAGAACCAGGAAAAGAAATATGAACATCTCACCTGTCCTGACAGAGTAGTCATAGAGCTGTGAGTGCCAGCTCGTCGTACCTTCATGCTCGCTATGGCGGCACTGGCTGCTAGCAAACGTGTTGGTTTGGTCCACTATCCGCTCCACAAACTCCTCACTGAAGTACTGGTGGAAGAAATCCATCCTGGTGGAAACCCACGTGGAGGCCAGGTGCGGTACAGCAGAATGCCACTCCTCAGTGAGTTGGTGAATAATGAGAGTGAAATCACTCCCATCTTCCCAGTCCCACGACACACCATCATCTCCAGCCTCGTCTCCAGCTTCGTCTCCATCCGCTGCCCAGGTGCACCATGTGCTTGTGCGGGAGTTGGCTCCCCACCCTCACTACTTTCACTTTCACTCGAGCCAGCCCCAACACTAGCCCCTTCCCCAGACAAAGCAAGTGCACTGTACATGATTTCTCTCCTCGCCGCCCCTTCAGCTCATCGCGGAAAAATCCTCTCCCTCCCCAGCCATGAGGGAACACCAACACCTACTGCTCCGTCCTTGTCCTTGTCCTCGTCAGACACTTCCTCGGGGGGCTGGATAGAGGTGCATGCACATGGTTGGGATCAAGACCTGCCTTCCTTAACCCTGCAGTAAGTGACATACCACACATTCCTTGGTGACGGTACCTTCTCATCACAGTTGCTCGTTTCTTCCTCAGGCACCATGTAATCTTTGTCTGCCACATCGTCATTGATTGGGGAATCTCTGTCATCTGCGAAGGCATCAAGGGCGGCTTGAATTTCGGCGTCAGAGAGATCTTGGCACGCCAAGTCTGTACTGGGTCACTGCTAACACGTGAGCGAACAAGATAATGGCACACAGGGGTCACGCGGGGTCTGGGAGTGTCCCGGCCTCCAGAAGGTGTCCTGCCTATACGTACCCAAAATCATGGGCGAAACTTGAAAAATGTGCAAATGATGGCCCTCACAATTGCAGAACATATCAGTACGTTATCAGGTGTCAGGGTGAAAAAACGTAGTGACGTACCCATACGTCAACGGGACGCAGCAGGTTAAGAATGAATGAATGAAAATTGACTTGGCAGCGCAACAACAAGAGTCATATGCCGCCGAACACAAAACTGTTAACAAAAAAAGTCAGCATAATGTAAAATCCATAAAAAAAGGAGACATAGAACACTCCAAAACTGAAAGACAAGTATAAGCTAAAAACACCATAAAGAGAGTTATAAGAACGACTTTAAAATATAAACTAAAACGAGTTGAGCACTACAGCTTCCTCAGTAGGCTAGCATGAGTTAAAAACGAGAAAGTGCCTCCTTTTGCAGTACAAGCCTCCTCCCCAAGCACCAAGGAGAGAAGGTAGGACCCATCACCAGTCCGGCACCTTGAAAGGTACTGCTGACGAAGGTCTCCCAGACTGGGGCACTCCACAAGAATGTGCCGTACTGTCAAAGGAACTAGGCAGTCATCACAATAGGGAGGGGGAGCCCTCTCCATTAAAAAACCATGGGTCAGCCTACATACCCTCCATCACCCAGGTCTTGACAAATACTGCGAAGCTTGTTTGACCCAATGGCATCCCACCTCTTCTGCCAACAAGAACGCGCAGCCGCCATACTGGCTGCACGGAGATCCTCAAACAGGACACGGTAATGAGGAGAGAATTGGCGTGATGCAGCAGCTTTCGCTAAGGAATCAGCTCGCTCTTTGCCCACAACCCCCACATGGGCAGGGACCCAACACGCCTTTACAGAGTACCCACGCCTATTCAACAAGTAGAGCCACTCCAGGATGGCCAAGAATAGGGAATGAGATGAGGAAGTAGAAGACAAAGCTTGCAAGGCACTGGCAGTCACTAAAAATGGTAAAAGAAGATGGAGGTAAACTAAAAATCAATTCAACTGCAACTAAAATAGCAGTAAGTTCAGCAGTAAAAATAGATGTGGAAGGAGGGAGACTCCCGCCACGGCTATAATCTATAAGAATGATGCCAAACCCAGTCGCAGAATGGGATTTGGACCCATCTGTATACACAGGGATCGAGTCACTGCGGGTAGTGGCATGTTCCAAAAAATAAGAGAGGGCCGCCTGTGAGGAAAGGGAGGTCTTTCTCTCGGGGAAGTAAACACACGGTTGAACCTCTGGAAGAAGCCATGGAGGCACTCGGGAAACACGCACTGGGCAAACAGAGGACGAGGGAATACACAACTCTTCCATGGCAGCCCTTACTCTGTACCCAAATGGGTGGGGATGGTGAGGGTGGGTGTCGTAAAAGTGAAGAGTAATCTCAGAGACAGCCCTACTACACAGAGAGTTCGGAAGACGGTGGAGGCTGTGCCAACACTGCACTAATAAGGACTGTCTACGGATATCCAGTGGTGGCTCATTTGCATCAACCAACAGACTAGGTATCGGTGACGAGCGGAAAGCCCCAGTAGACAGACGGATCCCAGCATGATGGACTGAATTTATTGGGGGCATCCGTGCCTCTGAAGCAGACGAGTACACCTCACACCCATAGTCTAGTTTGCTCCTCACTAAGGTACGGTAGAGGTGTAGCAGGGTAGTTCTGTCGGCGCCCCATGACAGATGGGACAGGCTCAGGGCTCGATGACATGACTGTAAAGAACGGATATGAGGGACCCATGTCAACCTCCTATCGAAAATAAGGCCAAGAAACCTTACCTCATCTACAACTCGCACTCTCTGGCCGTACAATTGGAGGTCTGGGTCTGGATGTATACCTTTCAAATGACAGAAATGTAAGGCCACTGTTTTAGTTGGTGAAAAACGGGAGCCATGCATGGTAGCCCAGTGTGAGACCCTGTCCAGAGCAAGCTGCATTCTGCGCTCTGCCACAGCCATTCGGGAAGCAGCAAACCATAGTGTTAAATCATCAACATATAGAGAAGCAGATACTCCTTCTGGAACTGATGCTGCAATATCATTCAACGCAATTGCAAACAGAGTCATACTAAGGACACTCCCTTGAGGCACCCCTTCCTCCTGATGGTACGAAGGAGACAAGGTGGCACCAACTCGAACCATGAATTTACGATCACGAAGAAAATCGATTAGAAGCAGGGGCAGTCTTCAACGTAATCCTATAGAATGTAGTTCCTTGTATATCCCAAATCTCCATGTTGTGTCGAATGCCTTTTCCAGGTCAAAGAAAACGCATACTAGGTGCTGATTCCTAGCAAAGGCAGCACAAACTGCTGCCTCAAGACGTACCATAGCATCGGTTGTTGAGCGATACTTTCTAAAGCCAGACTGACGATTAGAAAGAGACTCATTCCTTTCGAGGAAATATGTAAGGCAAATATTAACCATTTTTCAAACAGTTTACACATACAGGACGTCAAAGCAATCGGCCTATATTCGAGAGGACTGTACTCTGCTTTCCCTGGCTTTTGGAATGGCAATACAATAGCTTCACACCAAGAGGTGGGTAAAGAAGGGTTCCTCCAAATTCTATTAAAAAGGTTGAGGAGACAACATAGTGCATCATCATCCAAGTGCTGAAGCATCACATATGGTATGTCATCCGTCCCTGGAGATGTGTCATGACAAAGGGAAAGTGCAAACTGTAGCTCACGAGAAGAGAAAGGGAGATTGTACGTTTCCCTATTCTCCAAACAGAAGTCCAGCACCTTAGCTTCCTGCAACTCTGTGTCTAGTAAACGTTGAAGTGACAGCGTCCCTATGGGAGACTGCTGCAAATGCAGATGCCATAATATCAGCCACAATCACGGGGTCACCGACAGGAATGCCATTAACCTTCAACACAGGGGACTTAGTTGGAGTAAATTTTCCCGAAATTTTTCTGACCCTCTTCCACACCTGAGACACTGGCGTCCTAGAGTTAATTGAGGAAACATATGCTTTCCAAGATTCCCGCCAAACATCCTTGAGCACCTGATGAGCCTTAGCTCTTGCCCTCCTGAACTGAATAAGATTATGCTCAGTTCTGTATCTTCGATAGTGGGAAAAAGCTATTTTCTTAGCCTGTACGGCAACCCTGCATTCCTCATTCCACCAGGGTAGAGGTCGAGAGCGATACATGCCAGAGGTTTTTGGGATAGCCTGAAGGGCAGCAGAATGCAAAGTGAAGGTGAAAAAGGAAACGGCTTCATCTATAGTTGGAAATTCCTCTGCAGAGAAATCAAAAGATGGCAAAGCAGAGAAAAGTGACCAGTCTGCCTTATCTATTTTCCACCTCGGTAAGCGGGAACAGGGACCAGATGCCGATGGTGTAAGGAGGACAGGGAAGTGGTCACTCCCATGCAAGCTCTCCATAACCTCCCAGGTGAAATAAAGGATGCAGTCAGGTGAGCAAACAGAGAGGTCGATGGCAGTAAAGGAACTTGTTTGGGGATGAAAATGTGTAAAAGCCCCAGTGTTAATTAATGCAAGGTCTCCAGTCTCCAGTAGTGATGCTATCAAATCTCCACGTTGGTTATTAAGGCAATCACCCCACATCGGATGGCGACAATTAAAGTCCCCCAAGAGTAGAAAAGGTGAAGGTAACTGACGAATAAGGAGTTCGAGCTCGTCCCTGCTGACTGTTGTGTTGGGTGGTAAATATATGGAACATACTGTATAATAACGGCGGAGGAAAGCTCAAGCAGCAATAACCTGTAGAGGCGTAGTAAGATTTAGGTGGATGAAAGGGGTGTCATTGCGTAGGAGGATGGCTACACCACCACTACGTCCCTGTCCAGGAAGAGGAATTGAATAAAATACATGGTAACCAGGAGGGCTGGAGGGAGAAGAATCTCCAACCATTGTCTCCTGAAGGCAAACACACACAGGGGAATACCTTGCCAGGGGCCAACAGAGTTCCTCCCAATTTGCACGTAGGCCACGACAGTTCCATTGGATAATAGTAGCCATTGATACTATTAAAAAGTGAGGTAAAAGCATAAAAACACATAAAAGAACTAAAAAGATGAAGGAATATGGAGGAACTATTTACAGAGAAGTAAGGGTCGCTTAGTGGAAAATACTGAGCGACCCTAGAAGACAGCCTTCTTAGAAGGGCGGGCACGTCCACTAGGGGGCAATTCACGGGCAGCACTGTGAGCAGTGCGATGACCTGGGCCTTGCAAAGTGGCAGAAGACTTCACTGTTACTCGACGATGCCCAGTAGATGAGGAATTCTCATTCACACCTCTGTCCGATGCCCCCAACGACCCAGGGGGACAAGTAGTGGGGGTTGGGGTCCTGGCCTCCAAGCTTGAAGGGGGCAGGACAGAATCCTCAGAGGCAACCGGAGAATTTTCCGATGCTCCCGAGGCGGAGGCGCCAGACTCAACTGACGCCTGAGGACCCCTCCGTGACCCAAAGGTGGGGTCCGAGGGCTGGCACGCGGAACGACTAACATTAGATGGAGAGGACTCTACGAGTGATACCTTGCTTGGGGGATCTTCTGTACTCAAAGACTCAGAGGAACCACGATGACGTTTAGAGGTAGGAAAGTGCACATCATTATTACTGGTGGACAGAGGTGGAGAGGCTGAGACCTGGCCTGCAGGGGCTACCATCTCGAGAGGGGAAGATTCCTGATTCATAGGCACCAAATCAGTGGATGTAGACACTGGAAGTGGAACATGGAACTGCTGTTGGGCAGTACGACGTGGACGTTTATTGCGGGACAAAACTGAAGCATAGGAAGCCCCATTACGGAAAACTGATGTCATGGCTCTACTCCTGCCCTCGGCAAAGCTCACCTTATCCCGATTACGGATGAGAAGGATCTCCTTTTCCAACCTAAACCGGGCACAGTCATTAGAAGAAGCAGGATGCGCCTCACCACAGTGGACACAACAAACAGGCCCAGGGCAGTCCTGACCTGCATGTGTGGAGTCACAACAATTGACACACACCGCCGGGAGGCCCTGTTGCAAACGTCGGCAGACACGGCCAACATGCCCATACATTTGACAATGGTAGCAACGTCGTGGATTCGGGACAAAGGATTTTACCTTAAGGGAGAGCCAGGCAACTTTGATGGAGGAAGGGAGAACAGTGCAGTCAAAAGCAGTCAAAAGTTAACAACAAGGATGGGGTTGGAGTGAGAATTCCATCTATTTTCTTTTAGAATCTTTCCACTTTGACTATCTTGTGGACCTTCAGTTCTTCGAGCAGCTTTTCTTCCGAGTATCAAAGCAAGTCCCCGGAAAACACAACCCCACGGCATTGATTAAAAGTTGCATGAGGAACGCAAGCGAACTTTGCACTAGGTTCTTTGCATTTGTTTGGAAGACGGGAACCCTCTTCAGGTGATGCAACCTCGACTAGAAGGCTGCCATTCCCCTGAGCAGACATCTTCGGCTCCCTCCCACAAGCAGCCCCAATCTCTCGATGTACCTCAAAAATGTCGAGGTTGGAGATTGGTTGTCCCTCTAACGTCCGGATGGCATAATACTTTATGAAGTCGGTTCGTACAAAAATTCCTGGAAGGATCACATGGGTAGCTCCAGGGGACTTCTTCAACTTGATATGTCCCCTATACTCGGCCTTACCCTTGTTTCTAGAGCCAGAACCAGGCTGGTAAGGTTCCAGGGTGGCCAAAAGAGGAGCAGGACGGGAGGGCATGGGGGGCTTGCCCGAGGAAATGTCGTGAGAGGAGCCAGGGACGGGTGCCGGGTCGTCAGGAATGAGGGAGTTGTAGGAGTACGGTAATGCCATAAGAACTCTAAAAACTTCATTCCCCCAACCCTCCACCCACCATGGAGCCCAACAAGGGGAGGTCGTATGCCAGGGACAACATCACTTGCGACCCCAGAGGTAGCGGGAGAGTATACGCGGGTAACCACCGAGGGACCCGGGCAAGGGTGACTCCAGGACGATAGGAGCCACCAGGTCCCCCAATGCCCACTTGACCCTAGCCAACGCATGACCAGCCGATTGATCTGGTTGGGCCCAACCAGGCCGCCCGTCTAGCCAGAATATGGGACCAAAGAGGTGTATTGCTAGCTGCACGGTGCACCGTACAGCATCGCTCAACCTCCAGGACTCCCGTCTCCCAGCATTACGGGACGCCACGCACAGCAAACACATGAGGAGGCGACAGTCCAGCCCTAGATGGCAAACGGGCAGGGACTAACATCACCAGCAGGCCTCCTCCACTAGTGATGTACGGGGTGCTTGGTCCATGAGGGCGACAAATGCCGAACCCTACAAAGGTAGGCAAGCCCCCAAAGTAGGTGGCACCGCCAACCAGCTTCAAGCCCCGCCACCACGTCAAGGTGACCTCCTGCAGCGGGGCGGCAGGTTAAGAGTAAACTGAGAAACTGTAATGTCATTGTATTAGAAGAGACTATTAGAATAAATGGCGTTTTAATAGGAAGTGCCCTATGCTGGGTAAATGACAAGGGTGAGACTAATGTCATTTTAGCTAACACCATGAATGGAGATGTGAAGATTAAGAAAGGAACCTGTATTTGTAAGTTAGAGATTTGCCCAGCAAGCGTCGAGCAGAGTAAACTCGTCAGACAGAGTGTGCATAAAGAAGCATTTGGTTTGCTCAGATAATTCTGATGCGGAAAATGATTTATTAGATTTGATACAAAAGCATCGACAGACTGTCACATTACCTGGTGAAAACTTAGGGTGTACAAATCAAATCCAACACCATATTAACATAAAATAGGATACACAACCAATCTATGTGCCCGTGTACAGAGTGGCACACTCATAACAAGCACTAACAAAGCTATGGATGAAATGTTAAGTTTGGACATCACTGAAGCTTCAATGTCCTCATGGAACACACCACTCTTCTTTGTAACTAAACAAAGTGGAAAAATGCGAGCAGTTGTTGATAATCACAAACTTAACCAGGAAACCTTTCCTGACTGTTTTCCCATGCCATTATTAAGCGATGTCCTGCACAACATTAGACTAGAAAATATGGTCTTTTCTACATTCGATTTGTTAAGTGTCTGTTATCAGATAGGGCTAGATAAAGAATCTCGCAAATGCACTGCTATCTCAACAGATTATCAGTATTAGAGAATGGCGATGGGATTAAGGACAGCGTCAGGCACATTCCAACGAGTACTGAATTGTGTACGAGATGGAGCATTAGGTGATGGTATATTTGTGTACTTGGATGATATCATAACTGCAACATGCACAATAGATGAACATCTACAGAAATCAGACCAGCTCCTACACAAGTTAGCAAATGCCAGTTAAAAAATTAAGCTGTCTCAATGTAAATTTTCTTTAAGGAAATAAAATTCTTAGGCCACAGACTAGATGCAAAGGGGATCCACACCTCTGTGGACAAAATGCAAGCAGTAAGGGATTTCCTTGAACCCACAGATGTGGATGTAGTAAGACAAGTTTTGGGTCTAGCCAGCTACTACAAATCATTCACACAACGATTCTGTCACACAGCAGAACCATTATTCCACCTACTGAAAAAAAAAAAAAAAGCGGTATTTCAGTGGCGAGAGGAACAAAAAATAGCATTTACTGAATTAAAAGATAAACTTACATGTGCACCGTGCTTGGCCTATCCTAATTTCACAAAACCATTCATAATTTGCACGGATGACTCCCTCAAAGGCTTAGGTGCTGCATTGATGCAAGAGGATAAACAAGGTAAATACCAACCCATTGCTTTTGCCAGGAGACAAATAAAAGGAACACAGAAAAATTACTCTACAACAGACTTAGACGCCCTAGCGGTAATATTTGCTCTACAGAAATTTCGTGACTTTGTGTATGAATACGAAATGCACCTATATACAGACCACAAAGAGTTGGCTTGCAGTCCCGTGGGACCCAGGTTCGAATCCTCGCTGAGGCAGGGAACAGTTTAAGGATTTGAATTTCATTAAAATCAGGCTTTACTGATCTACCAGAAGACCCGCCGACATGTAAAAATAACCCCGCTAATACCAATACACCAGTCCTGTATGAGACAGCCCTAGCATGTATTCAATATGGACGGTGGGTGTTAGCGCCGAAGTGGTGACATGTAGAGGTGAATGAGGACGGCTGGGCCTTGATAGCAGGCTGTAAAGCCTATGCCCAGAGTCGGACACATAAAAAAAAACAAAAAAAAAAAACAAGCCTCTCTTGTGTATGTTCCAAGAAAAACTCGTCTCTGGGAGGAGAGCACGATGGATTTGTAAAATCCAGAATTACAATGTAAATATTCACTACTTAAAAAGTCAAGTAAATTTGGCAGCAGGCCTTATCACGAAATCCATCAGCCAATGTCACTACAATAAGTCCACGTGAATCACTCTCCAACAATGGTGAAACAATCCCTGCTAATCAAGAAATCTTACAGGCACAGAGATAGGACCCAGTGTTGTCCAGAGTAATATATCGTCTCGAGTTATGCGATTACCCAAGTTACATGTACCACTTAAACAATTCACAGTGGTAAACAATGCCTTATATAGGGGAAATCCACTACAACGAAATCATAGGAAAAAAAAATTAAGCAGTTAGTTATTCCTAGTACAATGATACCTAACATTTTAAGGATAATTCACGATAGTCCACATGCAGGGCATCCTGGCAAGGACAGGACAGTCAGGTTGGCCCGGATGTCACATTATTGGCCAACGTTACGCAAAGACATACATACTCACATAGACAAGTGTGAGTCATGTGCAAGACACAAAGGCTACACGTTATCACCTGCAACTACAGGGAAATATCCTGTTCCTAAACAACCATGGGACATTGTCGTGGTTGATTTACTTAATTTACCCTTAACTACCAATCACAATCAATATCTTTTTGTTGCCGCTGATCATTTCTCATGATATGTGATCTTCATTCCAATTAACAATAAAACAGCAGAAACAGTCGCGCGGGTAATCATTGATAGTGTTACCTGCAGGTTCACCACACCAAAGGTGCTAATAAGTGACAATGTTGGTGAATTTAACTCTGAAATTTTGCAAGAAATGTGTAAACAATACAATATAAAGAAGGTTAATGTCTTGGCCTACCGGCCTATGATGCAGCTTCCAATGGATTGGTG
>JAGKTI010003001.1:0-12007 GCA_018397915.1 Birgus latro | reverse complement strand
AGTCACACAAGATTCACACTGTGGTGAGTGTACTATCCTGTTACAGGAGAAAAGCATTGTCGCCTATGTGCATAAAAACCTCGCATTTACGTTAAGAAAAGCAAGCTTGAGGGAAAAACTCTGAGACGACAGTGAAAAATCCTGTACTCTGGTCAAACTGAGCGAAAGTTCGCTACATTTACACTGACAACTAATTGTTATGTAGCGTGGTGTATATGATACACGGTGTAGGTGTAACAGTTGTAGGGTAACTGTACCTACGTGTAAAGCAATAATAAAAATACAAATTAATGCAATAATAAAGGCGACGAGGGCAGAGGAGAAGAGGTGGCAGCGTGCAGCAGAGTCAGTCAATGGTCCTAGACATCTGCTTCACGGAACAACTGTACCTGTGGAATGAGTCAAGGTGGAACATCAATAGTGTCAATGTGAGAATTTGTACTAAATTACAATTTCATCCACCCAGCAATCAATCCATACACAACAGAAAGTACACTTTAGCTGAAAATCAGTTAACAGCAAGTTTCGTATTTCCTTAATAGTTGCCCTTTATGACCTATACTTACGCCTAATAATGGGCTCATCGTCGGTGTCCTCGGTTGGGATTGCCGCGACTACCCGTTTGTCCTCGGTGTCCTCGGTTGGGATCGCCGTGACTGCACACTTATAGCTATACTTACTATTACAAAGGGCTCGTCATCAGTCTCTGTGGTTGGGATAACCGCGACTGTCCGTTTGTCATTGGTGTCCTCGGTTGGGATCGCTGTGACTACGCACTTATAATTAATAAAGGTAAGTCGAGAATCCCAATGCAAACTTGGCCAGGTCACATTTTAACACCCTGCGTGGGTGTGAACACTCATGTGGCTTCTGTGTAATCTCCGGGAATCCTCAGGGAGGCCCACAGCTCGAGACATACCACAAGGTAATTCAAACACAGCCTCAGATTGCCTCTGCGGGGTCTCGAACTTCCCCTTAACCTACGGTGCATACAATATGTACTAGCCCTACACTTACGATTAATAAGAGCTCGTCATCGGTGTCCTCGGTTGGGATCACCGCGACTGCTCATTTGTCCTCGGTGTCCTTGGTTGGGATCGCCGTGACAGTGCACATTCATCGTCGGCATCCTCAGTTGGGATCGCCGTGATTATGCGCTTATGAGCTACGGTACATATGTATGTGCAGACCCCGGACATATTATGTCCTATGGGGCCAACGAGTGAGACGTGAGATCTTAGCAGCATAGTACTGACTGGGAACCAAGCTAGTTCTTGGATTGCTCAAATCTCTTAGAACAGCACAGTCTTAGGGAACCCAGTGTACGACAGATACCCACATTAATCATCATTCAGCAGGTGAGACATCAGGTCTGCGCCCATATTACTACTGCCCTCTCTTTCACACGACTCAGAGATTATGGGCGTGGATTCAAACAGCGCAGGAAGGAGACTTTCCTGAATGGTGGTACGTCGACACATATTACAGGAGTGCACAAAACTGTCTATTTCCTGTCCCATTCCTGGCCAGAAAAAGTTAGCACGGATACGGGCTTGGGTTTTCTTTTTACCCATATGACCTCCTGATGCTGAACAATGACCCCATTCTAATACTGCTTGGAGGACTTCGCGGGAACGACAAATTGCAGTCGAACCTCGCCCTCGAGTGTTCGTGACTCATGGTAAAACCGTCCTTGTTTGTAAAGGAACCTTGCTCGTCCACCCCGTGAATACTTGGTCACTTTACCCTTTTGTTTCTTCCGCACAACAGCAAGGGTCGGGTCAGATTGTTGTTCTTGGACAACATCTTGACTACAAATCAGATCTTGCGGCAATGCAATAGCCACTGGGGCAACACAATTTGGAGCCTTGGCCATGGCTCGTGTTACTGCAGCCGAAGTCTGAGTAGTGACATCTGCGTGCAACTAACCTTGGCACCTGGTATGTTACCTATAATGAGGTCAAACATAGGTTCTTGCATGACAACTGCAACTGTTGAACCTGTGTAAGAGGGAGATGCTACCTGGATACGTGCCTCAGGGAACAATCTCACTGATCCGTCAATAAGCTGAGCTTGGATTTGTCTGCCTGTATATTCTTCAGGACGAACAAGACTCTGCCTGACAGTACAACCTGAGGAACCATTGTCTCTCAGAACATTTACAGAAACCCCTCCCACAAACCCTGGCTGAACAAGGAAGGCACTGTTACCTGTGGGAGGGCCTGTGGAGGAAGCGGCTAGCCATTGATAAGGCGCATGGCACACAACTCTTCATATGTGACACGACTATATGCCTTAGGGATCATGCCCAAACTAGGTGCATGAGGAGTTGTGCCTGAACTAGGTGAACAAGGAGTTGTACTCACCATCTGGGGAGCAGGAGCATTGACGACCTGTGGAGGAAGATTCACCATCTAAGGGGGACTACAGAACTGTGAAGGAGGACCTGTGGAGGTGGGGACGGCACCATCGTGCGCCTGTTGGGGAATGAAAGTTGCGTTTGCCTCCTGCCTCCGATACACTGGGGCTGGTGCTGAAAAGGTTTGTCCCGGTTGGCGATTGCGTGACTGATACTGCTGCTGCTTAGGGTACTGCTGCTGGTTAGGGTACTGCTTGTACCTCTTCCAGTCAGGTTTCTGTGAATTCTGCCCCTGGTCCTTCTGCGGTTTGTTTGGACCTTGGCCATTATTTTGAGAACGGCCTTGATGCTGGGGTTTAGTCTGTGATTGCTTACCAGACTTAGCAGTATCTTTTTTATTCCACGGCTGTTGCATACGAGTTTGGTACCCGAATGCAGTAAAGAAAGCATCAGCCTTTTCCACCATTTGGGTTGCATCCTTCACTTTGGACATCTTGAGCTGGGCCATAAGCTCAGCAGGCCATGACTTTTCCAGCTGTGTGCGTAACACAAGGTCGATCATTCCCTCTCGCGTGCTGGGAGTCTCGTCCTTCTCCATCTACTCGCCTAAGTATGCCGTGAGATGGTCAAGGAACTGAACAGCTGTCTCCTTTTCCTGGAGATGCACCTTCATGAACTGATTCCTAGCATGATCAACAGTAAGACCGTACGCTTTGATGAGTGCGGTCTTCATCATCTCATACGTGAGATTATCTCCGTGAATTCTGTGGAGAATGTCGAGGGCAGGGCCCTCAAACAGGCTAAGGAATGGCAGCCGCTTAGCTGCCTCATCCAGATCGTACAGCTTTGCCATGTCTTCGAAACGAGCTATAAATGGCTCGATTCGCTCGCCTTCCTTGTAAGAAGGAAGCTTGAGACGTGGAGTTGCTAGAAAAGGTGCTGAGAGAGCAGTAGTGGAGCTTGGATTAGCTGCACGCGATGTGCCTGAAGCCAAGGAATCTCGCTTCAGCTTCAGCACTTCAAGCTCGTGTTTACGTACTCGCTTTCGTTCCTCGCGCTCAGCACGCTCACGTTCTTCACGTGCCTCGCGCTCGGCATGCTCATGTTCACGTGCTTTGTCACGCCCTTGTTCCTCACACTTGCGTTCCTTTTGACGTTCATCATATGCACGTTGTTCCTTCTCATGATGGCGCTGAATTTTCCGCTCTTCACGGGCGGCATTCTCGCGTTGCTGCCCGTAATTGCAGTGCACCAGGACATAATCTCGAATTCCTGGGGGTTAGTAAGCTCCATGTCCTTGGCTTCCTGTAGGTATGTACTGGATTCCATCATGCTCAGATTGAGACTGAGTGAACACTGAAGTAAGACTGATATGCTGTCTGGTGTGCAGCAGTCTACTTAAGTAAGAGTGAGTGAGTGATTTGGTAATAATTCCAAGCTAGGAGTTTATCCTGGAAGAAGGTCACTAGATGTCAGGGGGAATATGTAATTCACGGAGGAAAATGTAATATTGTATAATTGGAGTATACAATGTATAGCTATGTGTGCTAGGAATGACTATCGAGTCATTTGTTATGAGAGAATAGACTCGTGAAATCAAGTAGCGATTTCACTTTTATGCTGGCCTACTTTGCCAGTTCTCTAGAGTCGAGAATTTATAGACTTTCTCAACGGTACACAGCAGAGACTAGACGCTCAAGTAGGCTGTAATATTGTACCATTGGCCTCTGAGAAAGTTAGTTTCTTCCCTTAACTTTAAAATAATAATAATAATAATAATCAGGATCTTGGCTGAGCCAAACTCCTAGCTAGCACAACGGATTTAAGGATTAATGCCAAAAGCTGGCCTAAGTACCAATCGTGATTAATATAAAGAGTTGTGCTAACGTGGAGTAGCAAAACTGTACTAAATATGTGGGAAAATTAAACACGACTGTTACATTTAACAAAGCTTAGGAAACGAATTGTAAATTTATTGAATACAAGAAAATAAATTTACGTTACATGACTCCAATTCAAATCAAAGAAAGGGAAATGCACTCACTCAAACACTCAGACAAATAGGTAAATAACCCAAAAACTTAAGCCTAGGAAAACAAAAGGAAATACTGATCTGTATAGATGAAACAGCTGAAGTCGATCACCAAGTTGGTGGGAGCTTCGGGGATTCACACCAATACAAGCTGAGATCTGAAATCGCTAAGAAAAGTGATCACTCGAGCTCTCGTAAAGCACAACCCACACGCTCCGTGGCTACAAAGCAGACTGACTCTGTTTCCGAGTGTCCGACGTGAGGGCGTGTGAAAGGGTGTGGCCGGGCAACTGTCAGAGAGGCAGAAGCGATAATTCAGAAATTATCGCTCAGAGGAATGCACCATCTGCACATAAAAACAATCACTCGTGAAAGAATGACGAAAGTTTTGACAACTTGATGCGAATATAAGTATGCGAGCGGACGGTTGAGAGAATGAGCGAAATCTCGTGCATTTCATAATAATTCGTTGCTCCCGCAAAATCACTCGATGTCACAATTTACGTTACATAATTTTACGATGTAGAAAATTCGTGACAATCACCCCACACAGGAAGTGGCTGAATTGATTAAGTTAACTGACCAGAAGCTAGAACAGACTAAGCACATAATGATCACAGTGATCCAAGACATCCCATTAGGTGAGAGTAACACACTTAGGGCAGGAAACGATATCACAAATACAAGTAACTGACGTGGTTTGTTCGACCTAGGTGGAGTAGTTATAGGTAACACTTTTGGATTGGCTACAGAAAATAATCTGAAGGAAATAAATAACAAATTTAACAAAATTGCACGAATTTTCTCATAGCAACATAAGTTGGAAATTGTAAAGAAACTAAGAAAGGCAGAAACGTCAACGCTAGGAATTGTGGAGAAAGTAAATTCACTAGAAGGAAACAATACACTATTCCAACACCTCTCAGTGATCATATAACATACTGACGTAATAATACTCGTGTTACACAAAACTTGAGCTCATTATCAGTCTTTGGTGAAAGGAATTTCTAATGGTGGTAACGGAAGGATCACCATTAATTTACTACCCATTCGTGAGCTCCGCCATATAATTAGTCAAGCCATACATAAGCATGGTCTGAAACCTTTGTTTGAGGAAAGAAATGTGATGTTATAGTATTCATATTTGGAAGCAACACTCACAGCAACATCAATAGTAGTTCATGTTACCGTTCGTAACAGATGATTTTTGTTTCACAGTCTATCAATTATACCCTTCTCCATGAATGATGACTCATTAGTCACCATCGACATCAAAACAGAAGTCATCATGGTCTCCAAGAAACGCGACACTGTCACTGTCACTAATGAAACAACAATTGAAGACAAATGTCGGACATCATTACATGCATTTCACCTTTGTCCTGCGTACGTCTTCACGTTTTAGTCAGCTGAGACAGTCTCTTGTGAAATGGCTATCACCAAAGATCATGACTTCCTTCATTGTTGTAACTTCACATTTACTCCAGATAAACTCATCAGTGCATTGGACATTCACAATTCTTCTGCATAACTAAAAATTCATCAGTTTTTGTGACTTGCCCAAACACACCTCCAGCCCATACATCAGCATTTGGTTTATACATCTCACCAGACTACTGTGCAGTTCTGACACCTACACTGTCAACTTTGCCCACTAAAAACATTATGCCATTCTCAACCACACGCACAAGTACTTCCAGACATTACCTAAGATGAACTTAAATATAAGTGCACACATTTAGTTGACTTCACCCAAGAATGAAACCATGCAATAAATCAAACAATACAACCTTGGGAAGATTACATTAGGATTATGTTCAACCCATATTACAATGGTCAACAGTAAAAAATCATCATGAAAGTTTTGTGGTGCTCTTGATACAGTTTTAAGTGCTGATGCCAAAAACTCCATCCGTTTTTTCCTACCACGTCTTGTTTTTATGATGAGTGATGAACCTTCGTGTTGAAACCGTATATAACAATATTCACATACATTCCTGTTCTTAACACTGCTTATGCTTTTTTACATCTGTTTTACTGAATCAGTTGAAATGTCAAGCCAATGCAAAAATAGCCCTGATTGTTTCTGCTATGTTTGTGGTTCGTTCACCCCCAAGGGACAGCTACTCAACATCATGAACGGTATCAAGAAGGTCTACCATCTGTACTTCGCCTGTGATCTTGCAGATCAAGACACAATATGGGCATCGCATATAATTTGTACAGCTTGTTCGACTCGACTAACAGATTGGCTGAATAAGAGAAAAAAAGCAATGCTATTCGCCATTCCTATGATATGGAGGGAGCCAAAAGATCATGCTACAGATTGTTAATTCTGCAAGGTCAACATATCCGGGTTTTGTGTTAAGAACAAGCACAAGATTACTTACCGCAGTTTGGAATCCGCTATAAGACCAGTGACGCACAACGATGAAGATCTTTCCATTCCAGTACCATCAGAAGATGGTATCGCCAGTAGCGACATGAGTGGACGAAGATTTAGTCCAAACTGTGTCAGATGAAGCAGCTAAGGAAGCAGAGTTCTTAGCCGACAGTGAAGATACACCTGAACATTTCTCTCAAGGAGAGTTGAATGACTTAGTCTGAGATTTGGGACTACAGAAGGACATGGCTGAATTTTTGGCAGCTCGTTTGACAGCAAATGTCTGCTCAAGACAGATGTTCGAGTGACAATTCAGAAAACGAACATATTTCTTCATATTTTTCTGTTGTTGGACCACTATGTTTTTGCAACGACATTGATGGATTGTTTCGCTGCCTTTCACAGGAGCTTGATCCTTCTTGATGGCGTTTGTTCATTGATTCATCGAAGAAAAGCTTGAAGGCGGTATTGTTGCACAATGCGCATATGAAACCTTCTGTCCCTTTAGGACATTCAGTGAACATGAAACTGCTATGAACCATTGCGCCCCTTTCAGATGAGACGAAATATGCAGAATACAAATGGACGTTGTGTGGAGACTTGAAAGTGATCGGTTTGCTGATGGGACTGCAATCAGACTTCACATAACACTGTTGTTTGTTATGCCTCTGGGATAGCCGAGCAACTTCCAAGCACTACGTGCAGTCGACATGGCCACCTAGACAAACATACGACCCAGGAACTTTGAACATCGCGAATAACCCCCTGGTTGCTCCAGGAGACATTCTCCGCTTCATATAAAGCATGGCTTAATGAAGCAGTTCGTGAAGACACTGGGAAGAAGCAACACTGAAGCATTCAGTTACGTCACAAGCAAATTCGCAGGCATCACTGAAGCTGAGCTGAAGGAAGGAATATTCATCAGCCCATAAATAAACGAACTTCTGAGAGATCACAACTTCAGCACCTATCTGGCCAATGCGGAAATGGCTGCCTGGACCTCATTCAACTGGATATGTGAAACTTTCATGGGAAACAAGAGGTCTCCGGATTATGAAGATGGTGTTGAGAGATTAATTAATTAATTTTTTTTTATGTGAGGAAGAAGGAACCACAGGCTGGGCACACAAAGCAGTTCCTTCTAAGAAAAAATAAATAAATAAATAATATAAAAGACAGCCAAATTCAAGATCCGTTCACTTCGAGATACCTGGACACACTGCGTTTGAAACACTGTAGATCATAGGAAGTAGAAAATACAGACAGAGGGAGACAGTTCCAGAGTTGACCTGTTGCATAAATGAAGGACTGAGAGTAACGGTTAACCCTTCCATTAGAGAGCTGGACAGAAAAGGGATGAGAGTTAGTTGCTAGACAGGTGCTACGCACTTGCAGTAAAGGTGGCTCGATGCAAGCAGACAGTTCAGAGGAGCAGTGACCATTGAAGTAACGATAGAAGAGAGATAAAGAGGGAACAGTGCGGTGAAGAGACAGAGGTTGAAGTGGGCCAGTAAGAGGAGAAGAGTTGATGAGACGAAAAGCCTTTGACTCCACCCAACTGAGAAGAGCTGCATGTGGGGAGTCTTCCCACACTTGAGAGTTGTAATCTAAACAGGGGCGAATAAAACCCGTGTATAAAGTCAACAACCGTGCAGGGGTAAGGAAGACACAGAGTCAGCTTAGCACATCTAATCTCTTGGAAGCAGATTTTACAAAAGATGCAATATGATCTTTCCAAGATAAGTCTCGAGTGAATGAAATCCCAAGCATATTCAAGGATGTAGCAAGATTGAGTGGGATATTATTAAACATTAGTGGGGACTGCCTTGGAAGATTTTGACAGGTTGATATGTGTAAAAACTGAGTCTTTGATGCACTGAAAACAACAAGATTATTTTTGCCCAAGTCAGAAATACGAGCCAAGTCAGACATTAGGTGTGGCATAGCCTCATCCCGTGTTTGTTGAAGTAACTGTTGAGATGGACGTTGCGGAAACCGAATGGAGAGGTGAAAGATGGAGTAATCAGCATACGAGTGGATAGGGTTAGATGTACAGCATAGAAGATCACAAATGAATAAAAGAGAGTTGGTGATAGGACAGTAGCCATGAGAAACAACACTGTTGATAGATCTAGGAGAAGAAAGATGGCCGTCTACAACAGCAGCTACACAACGACCTGAAAGGAAGCTATAGATGAAGGCACAGATAGAAGAATAGAAACCGTAAGAGGGCAGTTTGGAAATTAAAGATTTATGCCAGACTCGATCAAAAGCCTTTGAGATGTAAAGTGCAATGGCAAAGCTTTCGCCAAAATCCCGAAAGTAGGATGACAATGAGTGTGAAAGGTAGGTGAGAGGATCGCCAGTGGAGTGTCCCTGACGGAACCCATGCTGACAACCAGAAAAAAGGTTGTGATAGGAAAGATGCTTTTAAAATTTGCTGTTAAGAATAGACTCGAAAATTTTTGAGACAGGATGTTTAAGAAATTGAACGATAGTTAGAGGGTTGGGAATGGTCACCCTTCTTTGGGACTGGCTGAAAGAGAACAAACTTCCAGCAAAGGAGGAAAGATACAAGTTGAAAGACAAAGGCAAAAGAGTTTACTTAGGCAGGGTGTAAGCACAGAAGCACAGTTCTTGAGGACAACAGGAGAGACTCCACCAGGCCCATATGCCTTGTTAGTACTGAGGCCAGTGATGGCAGAAAATACATCAGCTGAGGAAAGTTTAATGTCAGCCATGAGGAAGTCAGAGGGAGGAAGTGATGGAGGAACAGCACCGGAATCGTCCAAGGTGGAATTGGAAGAGAAAGCCTGAGCGAAAAGATCTGCTGTCTCATTAGAAGAAATAACTACAGGGTAGGAAAGAGGATGGAAGGATGATGAGGTAAAGTTGTTAGAAAGGTTTTTGGCTAGGTGCCAGAAGGAGCGGGAAGAATTCGATTTGGAGAGTTGAAAGCATTTAGTACGGATGAAATATTTTTAACAGAGCGAAGAACAGACTTAGCAAGATTCCGGGCAGAAACATAAAAAAGATAGGATTCAGAGGTGGGTTGGCTCCGGTACCTTTTATAGGCCCTCTCCCTGTTGCAGACAGCATTAGAACAAGCGTGATTAGACCAAGGCTTTCTTGCATTAGTCAAAGGATATGAGAAAGGAATGTATACTTCCATCCCCGAGAGAATTACCTCTATAATGCGCAAGGCACACTCAGATGGCTTCCTGCCATGGAAGCAATAATCATTCCAGGGAAAATCAAAGAAGTACTGCCTGAGAGCCTCCCAATTCGCAGCTCCAAAGAGCCACAGATGACGTTTCTTTGGAGGGTCTGCAGGCTGAACTGGAGCGATAGGACATGTTAAGGTAATAAGGTTATGATCTGAGGAGCCAAACGGAGAGAAAAGATTAACAGCGTAAGCAGGAGGATTAGTTGTAAGGAAGAGGTCATTGGAGCTCTCTCCAAGGCGGTCAGGGATACGGGTGGCGTGCTGTACAAGCTGCTCTTGGTCACTGAGGATAGAAAAGGTGTAGGCTTGTTCACCAGGTGGATCAGTGAAAGAAGAGGAGAAACAAAGGTGGTGGTGAACATTTGAAATCTCCTAGAATGGAGATTTCAGAGAAAGGAGAGATGGATAGAATGTGTTCCATCATAGAAGTAAGATAGTCGAAGAATTTTTGATAGTAGAATTAAGAGATAAGTAAACAGCGCAGAAATATTTAGTCAGAGAATGACAGGAAAGCCAAAGCCAGTGAGCAGAAAGGGTGTTGGATGTCGCTGAAAGTTTATTTTCTCCATTCGTATCCTGAAGTTTTCGAGCAGAACCTGGGAGCTGTCTCTGACGAACAGGGAAAACACTTCCATCAAGATATCACTGCAATGGAGCATCGCTATCAAGGCTTGCAAAATGATAGTAGGCTCGTGGATAACTGCTGGATGCTGTACATGGACGAGCCTGGAATGCAGCATCGAAGGAAGTCCAAAGCTCGACGATTTTGAGTAATTTGACCTTTGCAAAAGTGCACTGAAACTCACTTTCTGTTATATGTCTTACAGGAGAGTTTCCCATTTTGTCATTTCATTTTGGATGAATATACAATGTAAGAGCCTCTGTGGTACAGTGGTAGAGTGTGCATTTCGCATGCTGGTGGATGCGGGTTCGCCTCCCTCCAGAGTTGTAAAAACTTTGTAAAGTGTTCACCGAGCCACTTACAGTACCACTTCGGTGGACACAAGGGTTGCTGTGGTTGAACCAGTCTCGCATACTAGTATGCTTGCACCAAATTGGCTTAGGTGGGCCGATTACACTTGATTCACAGATTACATACACATTCAAAGTGACTCCAACACAACACTCTCACTTACAAGCACTTCTCACCCTACATACAGTCTCTGCAGAGTACCACATGTTTGTGGAGTAGGGATACAGATACATAGACATAGACATATGTGGACTGTTTGGAGACACTAAATTTAGGCGAGAAATCGACATACTTCAAAAAACTTTGAAACCTGAGATATATTAAGAAAAACTTTTTTTTTTTAGTAAGCATTTGCTTCCAGTGGTAAATTTCAACCAAAATGATACAAGCTAGTTTCCATAAAACTGTGACGTGCTATGCTAAAATGGACTGCATATTCGTGATCGTCGTCAAAAATAGGTCTAGAAATGTTATATTTTATACCTGAAGAGAGAAAAAATTTTGATTATGTAGACCTGTGTTATGTATACAGCCTAGCTCCAGTCATCTTTGTAATATTTTCCATATTTGCTATATTACTTTTGGCCAAGCACAGAATGCAAGCAAGGATTGCTAACCTGGAATCAGTGTTTAACCACTTAACTGCGGGGCGTCACTCTCGTGATGGTCCGTGGCAAGGGATCAAACCTATTGGGAAATAATAGATCAGTGTTTCTAGTGACAATATCAGGCATTGGTATAAATAGAAAGGGCTGTTGGGAAGTGTAAATGTGGAGATTTCGTGAGCCAACTTCGGAAGTCTCCACAAGTCATACGATACTTGATGAGTGCTAAAAAAAAAAAACATCCCATGAGAAAGCTGAAGGTATGTTCCATATCCATATAAAATTATAATACTCTAGAACAAAAAAAAGATTTTTGGCAAATATTTTTAAAATGTCAGTTGGAGCACGAATTACCGCCAGAGGGAAGGGCAAGAAACGCCTCGAAGAACCCCTCAGTTTAGTGGTTAAGGACTATTCTGTACGAGTGAA
>JAGKTI010003000.1:46467-61252 GCA_018397915.1 Birgus latro | reverse complement strand
GCCCCTCGGCCATTCGCATACTGAATCAGTAACTCTTAGGAGGTTCTTGAAAGTTCTGTGTTGTTCATTAACACTTCTGTCAACAGCGTCCTGTTCAGCCACCACTCTACTTATCTTGCTACAGAAGGCATCCCTTACTACGTAGTTTTCAACTTCCATATTTTCTTCCTAGGTGCATATGTCCTCTTTATCATCACTCACTCCTTAAGCGCCACATGCCATATCAGCAGCTTGTGTTGCTGCACACAGTCCTTACTCCCTATAACTTTAACATGCCTCGCTGACCTATCATTCATCCTGACCAGGAAATCGTCTTTTCAGCCACTGTTTCCCTCAGACTCATATGTAATCAACCTACTCTCTCTTTTCCTAAAATGTGTGTTGCACGAAATCATGTTCATTGCCTCCCCTAACTTGAGTATCCTCTCTCCTGCCTCATTTCTTGTACCATATGCACATCCCCCAGGTACCCATTGATATTCTTGAGCTGCTTCACCTACATGACCATTTAAATCCCCTCCCAAACCTACAATCTCACCATCCCTCATACCATTTACCACACGTATGAAGTCATACCAGTATCTATCTTTTTCTACATCATCCTAGCCAGATTCAGAAAACTCTCACCAAACACATTGTTCCCAGACATATAGGGAGTTACCATACACAACTACCCCCACCAGTGTCTTTTTGTAGACCACTTGATTTCAAGAACTAAATAAATAAGATTTTGAGAAATATATGTCTTAAAAAATCTTGAGGGGGGGGGAGGGGTGGTTTTGCCCTCAGTCTAATAATTATGCACTGTATATGTTTGTTACCATCAGACATCACAAAAGTCTTTCATGCAACACGTATATGCATTCACAAAAGTTTTCATTCTCTTTGATGACAAAACAGCAACACATTCTTCCTTTGTACCTATATGTTGTTTTAAACTCATCCATATCACCCACCCATCTCCTCCACTCCAGATATCAGATTCTTCTCCACAATTCCATATTATGCTATGCAGTAAACATGTTTCATTCATTCTACATAACATCCAATCTAGTCTTTCTCCAAGTGGGGGGAGGAGAAGGGAGAGGGGGCTGGCCCATGATCTAATAAATAAGTACAAGTATCAGTTTATCCCTGTGAGAATTCACAGAAGCCATTCATCTAATGCTACGTACTTTCGCAAAAGTTTTCACTCTCTCAGATGACATTAAAGCAACACATTCTTCCTTCATACCCATATGTTCTTTTAAACTCGACCACATCACCCACCCATCTCCTCCACTCCATATATCAGATTCTTCTCCTTGATTTCAAACTACACCACCAAATAAATGTGTTTAATTCATTCCACATCACATCCAGTCTTGTCTCTCTCCACTTCTGCACTTCTGACTTGTATTTTCCATAGAATCATACAAAATACATACAGTACAACCTCATTTTTTGACGCATTTTACTTCAACGTTTCATTTTTTGCGCTAGAAAAAAATTTCCTGTATGTCTTACACTTCGTCATTTTCCCCCAGCCGGCAGCCGACACTCAGCAGATGATGCATTTGCTCCCGTTTGTAAACACAGAAGATGGTGACCACTTCACCTCCATACTACAAGTGGGACTTGCCTGTGACGCTTGGTTCGGGTCGGATGCACTCTCTTTCCTGCCTTCCTCCCCATCAGGTCCTACACCTTATCAGTCCCCAACCCACCAAGTGCCCTTTGATTATTTTCTTCTCTTATTTTGTACGCATTCGTGGCCCACTTGGTGTTGATATCGCTGTTATTCGGCCATGTTTAGGCGCGGCCAAAGAGAGTGAACGCCATGGAGATGGCGCAGCCGGCTACCCAGCCGGTTGAAGGAGTGCCCATGGATGACGAGGCTATGCTGGAGGTCGGACCTACCCAAGGCAAGTGTGGATGACAGCCACCTCAGGAAGAAGAGGAGGACGGTGAACTGGACAACACATCCCACTCAGGGAAGTATCTCAAGCCCACACCATCTACTGACATCACAGGTGAATGCTTGATCACTTTCCTAGTCTGCACTTTAGATGGCAGTGCAGCTTTTTCCAACCCCAGAGCTCTGTCTAAGGCCATCAATGCTTGCTCTTGGAACAAATACAGTGTGGAGGGTGAGCTTCAGGTATTGGGATGAGGGGCTGCCTTTCGCTTCTGCATAGCAGAGGCGAATCTAGCCAAGTTGCCTGCCCCTCCTGAATCCCTAACTTCCCTGGGAGAATGGAATGTCAAGTGCTGGAGGGCCAAGTGCTTATTCATTTCGAAAAATTACCCGGTGTCTCTTGACCTGTTTACCAATGACATCCTTTCACAGCTTCGCTGTCTGGGGTCAGGGGTCCGCCTTGTAGAGGTTTCATACCTTACCTCCCAATCTGGACAGGACGGCACACAGGTCCAGTGTCGGGTTATTCGCCTCAAGTTCGAGGGTCCCCTGCCAGAGAAAGTCATACTGGGACATTCATGCTATACGGTAGGTACTTACACCTTTCCACTGTTTCAGTGTTTCACTTGCCACCAGTTTGGGCACGGATCCCTTTCCTGTCGGAACAAGGTCCGATGTGCACGCTGCAGCCGCTTTCACCCCTATCACTCTAGCACTGGGGAGCCTTGTAAAGAGGACCCTTACTGCTTTTTCTATGGTGACTCCCACACCGTCACATCAAGGTCTTGTCCGGTTTATCAGCAAGCCCCTACCATCTATGTAGAAGCCCGAAACAACCCAGCCTCCCTCCAGTCTGTGAACACCAACTCCCTCAACCCGGCACCGCGCACTGCCACATCCCCTTGTCCCGCTCAGTCAGCACCATCTGTCTCCTTTCACCCACCCAGCCGACCTGTGCAGCAGGGCCTCAGTTTTGCTGCAGTCACCTCCAACCGTTTCTCTGCCCTACAGGATCTGCAACCACCAGAGGCGGACGTCATCGACAGGGAATCTGATACGGGCACACACATTTCCCCACCCCTTGAGATAGTGACCCATCCAGTTCCAGCTCTGAAGCCCCACCGTCATTGTCCCCATTCCCCTCACAGTACGTGGCCAGTCTCTGGTCCAGCCACTCCCAAGTTTGCTGATCCTGACCCCCCTCCTTTGGTTCCCCCGAACAAACCTTCCCAGCCACATCCCTCCTCCTCAATATCTCGTCCCGCCACTGCACACTACTCAGCCCTCCTCTCATCAGGATGAATCTCTGACATCCTCTAGCCCCCACAGAACACCAGTATTTGACTCTTTTATCCGCATACTGACGGATGCTCTAGCTTTGTACCAAGATGGTCTGTCATTTCTGGACATCTTTACAGACTTATACAGCATGTGCTTTCCCTCCTCACCCAACAATAATGGCGCCCACACACATCAACCGTTTCTTCTTTTGGAATGCCCGCTCCCTTTTGTGTAAGACACACGACCTGAAGATGACATTGACATCCCTTTTCCCTGGGGTTGTTGGCATCTGTGAGACCTGGCTTTCCCCTAACCTCCACCTGTCCGTCGGGGCTACCATGTTATCCGCACGGATCATCAAAGAGTTGGAGCAAAGAGTTGGAGGGGGTGTTGTGATTTTCGTCCATGACTCCATCCCCTGCTCAGAACTCACATTCCCCAGGCCTCCCCAAGGTGTCATGGAACTCCTTGCCGTCCGCCTTTGCCTCTCTATGGGATGGATCACAATAGCTGTTGCATACAACCCCTGTCGGGACGTGACCATGGAAAAGCTCCGGTACTACCAAGACCACCTCCAACAACCATGCCCCCTCATGGTGGACTTTAATGCTCGCCATCCACATTGGGACCCATTCATAACCCGGTGGACTTTAATGCTCGCCATCCACATTGGGACCCATGCATAACCCGGTGGACTTTAATGCTCGCCATCCACATTGGGACCCATGCATAACCCGTGGCTCTGCGAATCGATCAGGCAGATCTGTCTTTAACTTCCTCCTCAAAAGTTCCTGCTTCACCCTCCTCACACCTATAGGCCTCCAGACTCGCTTCGATCCACAGACCGGTCGTCCAACCACCCTGGACCTCTGTATGGGTGATCCATTATTTCACCATGCGGCCGTGACAACTGGCCCTTACCTTGGGAGTGACCACCTCCTGGTTCTCCTTGACATTGCCGGCTTGTTGCCCCCAGCTGAGTATGCCCCACGCCCTCACTGGTGGTTGGCCCCAGATTGTTGGCCACAATTCAGTGCAGCCCTTAGCATCCCTTTCCCCCAGTCAGACTCGTCCCTACAAGACTGGGCAGCCAAGTTCTCTTCCCTCGTGGAAGCAGGACGCTTTGTTTTCCAATTATCGTCACGACAGGATACAACCCGCTCACCGGTGCCATGGTGGACTGACGACTGCACACATGCCGTTCGAGCTTGACGCTCTGCCTGAGAGTGCTTGGAGACGAAAGCCCTGGCCCTGACTCAAGATTCAACTTTGTCGCCGGGAAGCAGAATGCAAACGCACCATGTCCTTGGCATGACGCACAGCTTGGTCTGCTCTTCTCTGTCCTTTTCCAGCTCCACATCCAGAACTTGGAAATTCGTCCGATCTATGAAGGGGCTCCCCATCTCACACTCATACCCTCTGGTCAAGGATGGTGCACCTCTCATCACCCTACATGACAAAGCAGAATTCCTGGCTCAATTCTTCCAATCACAGCTTAGTGTCCCCACCCCCCCTAGCGATATCAGACCATCTCCAGCATGTCATCCGAGATGGGATCTCATCCCACTCGCCGGAGGGACTTGCCTCTCCATTCTTCCCTCCCGAACTCCAACACGCACTGCGTTCTACCAGAAGTGGGAAAGCTTGTGGCCCTGACCTGGTCCCCAATGAGTTCCTTAAGCATCTCCCACCCCCCTTCCTTTGCCTGTTCAATACCAGCTGGCTGTCAGGCATTTTCCCTTCCACATGGAAGGAATCCCTTCTCCTCCCCCTTTCCAAACCCGGGACTGGACCCCTCCCTGCCTTCCTCATATCGACCTATTGCCTTATTATCAAATGATGGCAAGGTGCTCGAATGCACGGTTGCCAGGCGCCTCATGTGGTGGCTGGAACACCATGGTCTCCTTCGTGAGGACCATTGTGGCTTCAGGCCAGGTAGGAGCACTGCGACATCCTTCTGCAGATTGAACACCACATCCGATCTGCATATTGCCACCGCCGATACCTCCTGGCAGCTTTTGTAGACATCCAAAGTTCATTTGACAGCCCCTCATGCTGGCATATTATATAAACTCAGCACAAAGGGAGTGAGGGGTCCAGCCCTGGCCTGGGTGCGCAGTTTTCTCACTGACTGAACATTCGCCGTATCCCTAGGGAATACACAATCATCTTGTTCTGTGATCCACAGGAGCGTCCCACAGGGCTCTGTTCTTAGCCCTCTCCTTTTTAATGTATTGCTATCAGACATCCCCCGAGTCCTGGGAGTCTCCTTCCTCATCTATGTGGACATTGTCTCTCTCCTCTGTAGTGCAGATCAACTACATGACACCCATTTGGGCCTCCAGCAGGCAATAGATGTCTTTGTCACCTGGGCTGCAGCATGGGGCCTGACAGTGAGAGCCAACAAGAGCTCTCTGATGTGCTTCACCCTGCACAAAATCCCCACCCTCCCACATATCTAGATAAATGACTCTCCTGTACCTCTACAATCTAGGCACATGTTTCTTGGACTGCTATTGGATGGCCCCAGACTGACTTGGAAACATCACACAGAATACCTCCGATCCTCTTGCCTTTGACAACGTGACATCATGCGTAGCATAGCAGGAATGTGATGGGGTTCTACCAGGGAGACACTGCTCCATGTTTACTTTGCATTCATCCTGAGCTGACTCTCTTATGGGTCATTAGTGTATGGTTCTGCCTCCTCTTCTCACCTGCAGAGGCTGGATGTAATCCAAAATACCGCCCTCTGTATAGCCCTAGGAGCATTTAAGTCATCCCCAATTGTATCTCTTCATGCTGAATCAGGAATGCTCCCCCTTTCTATGCTGTGTATTGGCCTTGACTGTCATCTCCTTCACTGTTGTCTTGGACATCCCCCCCCAACACCCGCTCTCTGTCCTATATTCTAGTGTCCCTCTAGTCAGTCCTCCCCCTCAGTAGCCTCGGGCAAACCCACCCTTTATTTTTCTTGGCCTACAGGCCTGTCAAACTTTATCCATCACTGTCCCGTCTTCTGCCCCCACTTCCCCCATCTCCCCTGTCCCCCCATGGCTTGATCTTTCCCTCATGGTTTCCCCAGACCTCCCCATCCCATTTCGGAAGTCCTCTGATGCACTGTTGGCCCGCCAGATTTTCCACCTTATGAATACCTCAGTCTATGGAGTCTATGGAGACTTCCTTCGAATCTTTACCGATGGTTTATATTCCTTTCCTGCCTCCTATGCCTCAGCAATGTACTTTGACGACCTCTCCCTATGCCAGACCTGCACCCTATCTGGACCTCACTCTGTCCTTGCTACAGAAATATATGCCATCCTCCAAGCACTGTCCTTTGTCCAACGCCATTTGCCACCCCAACCAGTAGTGCTTTACACTGACTCCCAATCATCTTTACACCTCCTCCTCTCCAGTCGGCCGTCCTCCCATGTGCGACTGGTCTGTGCAATTCACTCCCTCCTTGTCCTTTTCGCCTCTCCCCCCTGGACCGTTCACCTTCAGTGGGTCCCCTCGCATGTTGGCATTCGCGGCAGTGAAATTGTCGACCACGCAGCCCAGCAAACCCTCCACTCCCAACACCTCACTCATCTAGATCTGGACCCCACTGCCCTCCACTCCCGTATCTGACAAGCGTACAGATCTCTTTGGGAGCAGTCCCTCTCTCACAATCTAACTGCAAGCTCTCTAGGACTCGTCCATGCTGATGCAGCAACTCACCCCTGGGCCTGCCATCCCTGCCGCCAATTGGATGTGGCCCTCACCTGCCTGCGCATTGGCCACACTGGTCTGAATGGCCACCAACACACCCTGAGTATCATAGAATCCCCATGGTGTCCCTGGTGTCCCCGTACCGAGGGGACTGTTGAACACTTACTCTTGTGATGCCTCAGATTTCACTCCCACCGGGTGGCCCTTCAAAACCACTTGGCTATCCTTGGATATCCCTGCCTCTCCCTCCCTCTCCTACTTGGTGTTGGCTACGGTGACCCTGACACACATCTACAAGTTATGCACCTGCTGTGTAGATTCCTGCGATCATCAGGGCAGCTCTCCCGCCTGTGACCTAAGACCCTGCACCATTGGCTGAGGAAGGGCAGTGGGTCATGTCCTCAACTGTGCCCCTTTATACCCAGAAGAAGAAGAAGAAGATACTGCAAGTGCACATATACAGTAATCCCTCCACTTTCCAATGTAATAGAGCCAAAGGCATGACAGGAAAGTGGTCTTGTCCGGATAGTGGCCTTGAAGCTCCAGCACTGGTCATTCATGACCCTAACCTAATCTACCTAAAGCAGAAAACCACCTACCTACCTCCCTACTGGACATACATAGCACTTATTTAAGTCCTCTTTCACATAAATAATGCACACAAAGCATGAATTAACTGAATTTTAACCAAAAAATGGTGATTTAGAGGTGAGTAAGGCATAGGTGCTCACAACTTGCCAGCAAGTGTAAGTATCAGACATGGAAATCACTATGAAAATCACCTTTTCTCACACCGTATGCATTAAATAATGGACACAAAGCATGAATTCATTGAATTTTAACCCAAAAATGATGATTTTGAGGTATGCAAGGCATAGATGTTCATGAGTTGGCAGCATAGTGTAAATAAGTATCGGACATGGCAGTCACTATGAAAATGATCATTTCTCACATCTTATGCACTAAAATATGGGATACAAAGTGTCATATAAATAAATTGTTACCAGAAAAAGAGTTAGGTATGGCAAAGGTGTTCACTGTTCACCAACTGCACCGGACATTCTTGACCCTAACCTAAATCAGAAAACCATCTACCTACCCCCCTACCGGACATGCGTAGCACTTATTTAAGACCCTATTCACATAAATATTTGGCACAAAGCATGAATTAATCGAATTTTAACCCCAGAATTACGAATTTGAGGTGAGTAAGGCAGGGGTGTTCACGAGTTGGCAGGTTAGTGTAAGTAAGTATCGGACGTGGCAGTCACTATGAAAATCATAATTTCTCACATCTTATGCACTAAAATATGGGATACAAAGCATCAGATAAATAAATTGTTACAAGAAAAAGAGTTAGGTATGGCAAAAGTGTTCACTGTTCACCAACAGCACTGGTCATTCTTGACCCTAACCTAACCTAACCTAAATAAGAAAACCACCTACCTACCTCCCTACCAGACATGCATAGCACTTATTTAAGACGCCATTCATTTTCGTTTTCGTTTTCGTTTTTGAAGGCTCCAACATGCTTGCATACGTCGACCTTGGTCACCTAATGGTGGCTCTCCACGCTGCTCGATCTCTGGCAGCCTCCCTGTTCAGTCCCTTAACCCTTAAGTCACACTTATGACCTCGTCCCATGTCTTTCTCGGTCTACCCCTCCCCCAATATTAACACTTCTCACCCTCTGTACCCAATTATCATCCCCCATCCTCTCCATATGTCCAAACCACCTCAGCCTACCTCTCCTCATCACAGCACCTACACACTCCAGTCCCATCCTACCCCTCAACTCTTCCATCTTAAACCCAGCCCCCCCAGGCCTTGCATGCAGGGACGCACTGCACATCCACCTAATCATTGTCATTTCTGTACGTCATTCACATAAATAATTGGCACAGATCATGAATTAATCAAATTTTAACCCCAAAATGATGATCTTGAGGTGAGTAAGGTATGGGTGTTCGCCAGCTGACTGCATAATGAACGTAAGGAAGAGACATGATTATTACTGAGAAAATCACCTTTTCACAGCCCATGCACTCAAATATGGGACACAAAGCATGAAGTAAATAAAATGTAATCAGAAAAATTTTGATTTAGAGGTGTGTAGTGCAAAAATGTTCACCAGTTGACTAGATAGTGAACGTATGTAAGAGACATGGTAATCACCGAGAAAATCACCTCTTTCCCAGCCTGTGCACTCAAATATGGGACACAAAGGATGAAGTAAATAAAATGTAACCAGAGAATGAGGATTTAGAAGTGATTATGGAAAATATTTAGTAGTTGACAATGTTTACTTACATGTCCTTGATTGTTGTTTACTCCTTGTTTACCCCCACCTCTAAAGTTTTTACAGTGGTCATAATTGCTCTTGAAGCATGTCCAGTAATCCAGTGTTTAACTACACTTAATCCTTAGCACTGTGACTTTTGATTATTTAAACAAGAACGAAAATACCGCAGACGATGAGACAGCCATCCACTGTTCACGGGAGTTGAGACAGAACTAGGAGGAGGGGGATAGGGCGGGAAGGGAGCTGGTCGGCGCGCGCGGGAAATTCAAACTGACGCGGTCGGAAACAATTTATTTTTATTTTTTATTTTATTTTTAAAATTTTTTTTTTTACCATCAGCCCATGATGTCCGTATAGTGAGGTAACCGGATAGTGGTTGTCCGGATAGTAGAGAGATTATTGTATACAGTATAAGAATGCTTATTAATATGTTAATTGTGAGTTTTGTTGATACTTGAGCATACAAACTTTATCAAATAAACATCTTCAATCAGTACATGACGCTGCGGCTTTCACCATCCTGAATGTTTGGGTTGGTCAGCTGATCTGTGGCTATTAAACAAGTCAACATTCCAATGGCTATCAGGTAAACTGGTTATGAGACTTTATGTCTTGCTTTACCGTTATTTAATAGTATTTTAACTTGCACATAAACTTACCAGAACAATAATGTAAATATTGAACTTACAAAGCCTACGCCCTCCTGAATGTTTGGGTCAGTCAGCTGATGTGTGGCTACTAAACAAGTCAACATTCCAATGGCTATCAGGTAAATGGTTTATGAAACTTTATTTCTTGCTTTAATGTTATTTAATAGTATTTTAACTTGCACATAAACTTACCAGAACAGTAATGTGAATATTGAACTTACAAATTCAGTCCTGTGGAAAAACAGTACAGTGCATCACGTGATCACATGATCGAAACAAATTTTGTGGGCTGGATTTGAGGATTTGGCCTTTCAAAGGCCTTTATAACACTTTTAATGTCTTTTCAGGTACATGTTTAATGTGTTATGTTGTATAAGCAACTAGTAAACACTTATTTAATTTTGGGTAGGGCCTGTTTGGTGTTATAGTACTTTGTGATCGCGAGATTTTGGCAGAACATCAGAGAGTCGAAATTTGAGGACTTTCTGTATATTGAAAATTCAGTATTTTACGTAATTATTCCAGTACAGTAAGTCCTCATTTTTTGCTGTTTTGATGTTCCGCCAAAACATCGCGAAACGTGAAATGACGAAGTGTGAAGTTAAGAATCAATGGGAAAAATAGATGGGCATTCCAGTGGGACAGCTACCTTACCCTATCAAAGTCCTATAACACCAAACAGGCCCTACCCAAAATTAAATATGGAGTGTTTACTAGTTGCTTATACAGCATAACACAATAAACATGTACCTGAAATGACATTAGAACTGTTATAAAGAGCTGCAAGACCAAAAATCCTTACCAGGAATAAAGTAAACACTGGCATGAGTGGCAGCTGAAGGTGTGCTGAGGGTGGATGGGCTAGTTACTGGGTGACATGGGCCTCTCTGGGGAAGCCCCATCACCTAAGCCGAAGCCATCGAAGTTGAATTCAGGCTCCGGCAACTCCACTTCCTCTCTGTCCACTTTTCCTCCTTCATCCTCCTCTCCTGTCACATCTAAGTCTTGCATAATAGAAGCCACATTCTTTGTCACATTAAAAAAACATGTGATCCTGGCATGTCTCTGCTCCAGTAGGTTTCTGTTGTAGACTGCCATCAATTGAGACTTCAGATCATTCAAGGTGGATAGGATCTGGGTAGCCTCAGGCAGTCCCGGTGTATGTCTCAAAGGTTGTTGCCATGGCGGTTATGGTGGACAGGCTGTGGGACAATTTCTGGGTGGTCAACTTCTCCTGTGCAGTGTGCTCTGGCCTTTCATTGTCTTCACTAGAGTTCATCTCTTCCTCTGTTATGTCAGCCACACCTGAGTCTAGGTGTCAAGTGTTGTCTTACAGCCATATCATCCATCTCTGCTGTGTTTATGCTTGTGTGTCTGATCGCTTCCGCAGTTGCCGCCAGAGTGTAATCTTCCCTCTGCCACTCTCCTTCCATAGTCAGGTGAGGGAAAAGTTTCTTCCACCCATATGTTAGTGGCTGGGGAAATTTTTTCCCAGCATTCGACCATGATATCCACAGCATTTTTTATGTTGAAGTCCTTCCAAAACTGACTTACTGTCTTGCCAGGTCGAAAATGGGCAGGTGGTGGTGGGGGTGTGGTTATGCTAGGAGGCTGGTCTGGCCTTGAGGACGGGCCCGGTCTGGGCTCCTCTAGACTACTTTGTGACTGTTCTGGCCTGGGAGACAGTGCTGCGTGTGTGCAGTGTTGGTCGTCACAGCTGTCATAATCTTCCTCTTCTTCCTGAATCTGCTGCAGAATTGCACTGTCACTTGTCTCTTGCCTGAGTCTGGCTTGCACCATAAAGTAGAACATATTCTTAACATTGGCAATGATCTCTTGGTCTAGTGGTTGGAGTTTTGAAGTTGTGTTGGGTGGTAAGTAAACAACCTGGATGTCTGGGTGATGGTCTACAAGATATCTGGCATGTGACCTTGCATTATCCATAAAAAGGACAACCTTAAATGCCAGATTCATTTTCCTGCAGTGCATCTGTGCGTCGGGAAGGAAGTACCGGTCAAATCACTTGTGTGACAAACTCTCCACCATGAAGCCTTTCGGTGTGACCTCCCAGTAAATGTTTAGGTTGTTCATGTTACAGTGTCGGTAGGGCCGTGGTTTATGGAACTTGAGAATTATTAGTGGCTTCATCTTGTGTGAGCCGGAAGCATTACAGGTAAGTAAGACGCTCAACCGCTCTCTGTTCGTCTTCGTGCTAACTGCCTGCCTCTGTCCCGTCGTCACATATGTGAATCTTGCTGACCGCTTCCAGAAGAAACCTGTTTCATTACAATTATACACCTGGTGCCATGAATACCCACCCTCCTCAATAATCTTGCATGCCTCCTCTGGAAACCTTGCAGTCGCATTAACATCAGCAGATGTAGCCTCACCATGGTATGCGGCGCACCTCACCTTGCACCTTTTCTTAAACCTGAACAGCCACCCTGACGAAGCTCTGAACACAGGTGGCGGGTTTATATTCTTCTCATGTCAAACTGCTTGGTAAATCCCAATTGCCTCATCCTTGATTGTCCTGGTAGAGATGCTCACAACCGCCCAGCTCCTGCTGTCAAGCTAGTGGACAAAGTATCCCTCTGTTATGGCCATTACATGTCTTATCACAGACAATCCCACAATCACTGTCTCGTTGGATGGGAAGAACTTGGTCCGGATTGTAACCTTAGGGAAATTATTAGCATAAATACACATGCATGCAAAGCAGCCTAAAAGCTATTGTACACAGAAGAAATATTTTAAGGCTACACTTAAACAGCAGACTCTTAAGGATGAACAGTAAACTCTTCATTTGGTGAATATTGATACAGTAAAAAACCATGGCACAAATAAAGGTTGAGGGAAAAAAAACACACATTTACTTTATTGTTATTTTACGTGCACTCACCTGCTTGTTGAGAGGTTCCTTGTTCTTCCTTAGGTGTATATAATGCAACGTAACAGTAACCAACGTTACCGATTTTCATTACAATACTGTATATTCTTCCCCTGAATTGTTCTAACACTTTTTTTTTTTTTTTTTAAATGTGTCCGACTCTGGGCATAGGCTTCACAGCCTGCTATCAAGGCCCAGCAGCCCTCCTACAAATCACACACCTCTACATGTCGCTTGGTTGGTTAACTCTAAAAACTAACTCCAGTAGGTGGATATTGATACAGTAAAATACAGTAGCACAAATAAAGGTTAAGGGAAAAAACACAGACACATTTACTTCATTGTTATTTTATGTGCACTCACCTGCTTGTTAAGAGGTTCCTTGTTCTTCCTTAAGGGTATATAATGCTACATAACAGTAACCAACGTTACTGATTTTCATTACAATACTGTATATTCTTCCCCTGAATTGTTCTAACTAACACTTGGTTAACTCTAAAAACTAACTCCATTAGGTGGATATTGATACAGTAAAAAACAGTGGCACAAATAAAGGTTAAGGGGAAAAAACACAAACACATTTACTTTATTGTCATTTTACGTGCACTCACCTGCTTTTTAAGAGTTGCCTTGTTTTTTCTGAGTGTCCTTATGGTGCTGTCAGGAGCCCCAGTCAGGCGACATATCTCAGTGGCTGTCAACCCCTCCTCGGTGAGCTGCAAAATCCTCTGCTTGTCGGCCGCTGAGTACCGGTGATGCCTCTTGCCAACCCTGTACGGCCGCTTTTCCTTAGGCTCGGGCGCTGGCTGTGCAACATCAACCTCAGCTCGTCGCTCCACACGCTTTACCTCACTGGTGCGCTGCATCTCAGACGTCTAGATGTGGGTCAGGAAATCACGAGCCGCGAGGCGAGGACAGCACAAAAAACACAATGGCGCTTGGGTCTGTAGTACCGCCACTGTATTGATAGAGGGCAGGGTGGTCGCAAGATGGCCGCCAACAAATGAGCATCGATATGCGTCGTTTGCTGAGTGTCGGCTGCTGGCTGGAAGCGACGACAAAAATTGGGAGAAAATGACGAAGTTTGTGACATGTCGGAAACTTTTTTATATCGCGAAAAATTAAGCATCGAAGTAAAATTCGTCGAAATATGATGACTTACTGATATACTGTAAATTTAAAAATCCAACTTGTTCACAGTATATTCAGGTTCAGCTGTACACTTTAAATGGATAAGAAAATAATGTGGAGGACATGTTTGAAAAAAACTGAGCAACTTTTTCACAGAAAAAAAAATCAGGAATGTGAAAATTTGAGAAAAAAAGAGAAAGAAAGAAAAAAAAGTATCTATCTATCTACAGTAAGTCCTCATATTTCGATGAATTTTACTTTGACGCTTCATTTTTCGCGAAAGAAAAAGTTTTCAACATGTCGCAAACTTCGTCAGTCTTCCCCCTAACCTCGACGCTCCCAGCTGGCAGCCGACACTCTGCAGACGACGCAAATGCTTCCCTGTTTGTAAACAAAGAAGATAGCGACTACTTCAGCTCCATAATCTATCTATCTATCTATCTATTGCCAGACATCTCAATCCCGCACAGGGTGGCCACAAACAAATCGCCTCCATGTCACTCTGTCCCCCGCCATTTCACTACCACGCTCCCAGCTAACACCTCCCTCTCTCATATACCTCTCCACTCCATCCCTCCATCTCATCCTCAGCCTCCACCTCACTCACATACACTCTCCTCATCAGTCTTTCACTCTCCATTCTCTCCACATGCCCAAACAACCTTAACGTGTTTCTCCTAACGCTTCCTGTCATGTCCACATCAACACCACAACGCTCCTTCACTTCCTCATTTGTTAGTCTGTCTCTCTTTGTGACTCCACGTGCTCCTCTCAAATAACTCATTTCCACTGCTCTCACTCTTGACTTCTGTCCTTCCAATATGGTCCAAGCTTCATTTCCATACATATGTTAGAGTTGGTATCACAATACTGTCATGTAACAACTTTTTCACTTCCATGCGCACTTCCCTGTTTCTTATCAC
>JAGKTI010003000.1:18520-36528 GCA_018397915.1 Birgus latro | reverse complement strand
GTTGGTAATTCTACCTGCAAATGAAAAAGTGAACCAGAACAATTATTTGGAGCTCTTATGTGATGTTTTAAGTGACTCTTTTGATAAAACCAAGGCAAGAGTATTTATGCAAGATTCTTCCCCTGCACATGTTGCAAAGTCAGTGAAAGAGTGGCTAACAGACTGTGAGGTTCCCTTTATTCGAGATTGGCCCCGAAACAGCCCAGATATCAATCCCATTGAGAATTTATGGGCACACATGAAGCGGCAGCTGCGTAGTATGGACACATCATCTTTGCCTAAACTTGAGGCTGCAGTCAAGCAGCTATGGAGCAGTTTTAGACTGTCTGTTCTGCAAAACTACGCCATCAGTCTCCCCAGACACCTTAAGAAGATAATAAAGGTGAAGGGGAATGCCAGTAAATACTAAATTCAATGGTGAGTGTTAATTTATTTGTTCCTCCTTGCTAACCACAAGAATGTTTTCTTTTTTTAAGATGGCGTCAACACTTTCTGCGTCTACTTTATGTGTCATGCCTTGAATGCAAAGCCTGGGGGGGCTAGGTGTACAACTGAAGAGTTGTGAGGAAGAATGGGACCTGAGTGTTTGGTATTGTGATGAGGAAGGGTAGATTGAGATGGTTTGGGCATTAGGAGTGGATGGAGGATGACAACTGGGTGTATTTACCTATTTGTATTTACTATTTGTAGTATACAGGAATTGAGCTATGCTCGTGTTGTTCTGTTTCCATATCTGCATTCATCTAATCTAGTTTTAAATACATGAATGTTTTTCACCTGCACCACCTCTTCGTCTAAGTCATTCCAAATACTTATGCTTCTATTCGGGAAACTGAACCTTTTGAGGTCATTAAGACATCTACTTTTCCTCATCTTGAAGCCATGACCTCATGTTATTCCATCATCCAACACAAAAAGATCCTCTCTATCCACCCTTTCCAATTCTCTTACATTTCTAAATATCGTGATCAGGTCACCTCTTTCCCTTCTCTTGCGCAGTGTTGGTAACTTCAGTTTTTCCAGTCTGTCCTCGTAGGTGAGTTCCCTTAAACGTGGTATCATCTTCGTTGCCATCCGTTGAACCCTTTCTAGTTTATCAGTATGCTCCTTCAAATGAGGTGACCATACCACCGCCGCATACTCTAGTCTTGGTCTTATCATGGTCACTTTGGGGGTAGGATTGCAAGAGGCTGACCAAATAAGACCTGAGACAAGGTCATAGAGTATGACATCAGGGATAAGGGACTGAATAGGGAGGCTGCCAGAGATCAAGCAGCATGGAGAGCCGCCGTTAGGTGACCAAGGGCAACGAATGAAGCCTTTATACACAAAACAAAATGAAGATGGCCTTTGAACTCACTCAGTGACAGATGTAGTAATGTCAGTGATGGAAGAAGAGTTGGTGCTGGAGTTCAGGCAGAAAGTGAAGTGAAATGACTACCACTTTTGGTGAATTGGAAACTAATTTTTAGACATGTTTAGTATACTTTAATGGTAAGCAGGAAGTGCTATGCAGTGAAATTAAATAAATACCAGATTAGATGAGTTGAAAACTTGATTTTAGACTTTGTTGGGGAGGTGACCCCTGGGCAAAAACATATCCCCATTGAGCTGAAATCACATTTGACTTGAAGTACGATAAGTTATTGTTCAATGGATTTTTCAAATCCATCCTTACCATAAAACATGGATGTGGAGTACATTCCATTAGGATAATATCTGAGAATAACAGCACTTACAAATCCTGTGCTACATTAGCATCCATTATTTTTCCGTATATATGACAGATGGCGACAGATTGGCAGTAACAAGTGGACCTGCGCCCTACCCTCTCCCTTCCACCTACACTCCCCATGCCAGCCTCATGAACTTCACAGACTGTCTTAATCCTCTGTGAGTAACCTTAGATGTACTGTACAGTAGTGTTATAATCCACAAATGCTTTAATTGCAACCAGGAATTCTAATACAGTAAACTCCCAATTATCCAGCGTCATTCAGCCAAGCCCCACGCCAAGTAAAGTGAAATGCTGGAAATTGCATAATACCCCCCATCGGCTCAGCATTCGGTGTCAAGCTGGATACTGTGTTACTTTCCGTCTCGACTCTATATCCTGAAAAAATTCCTATGCATAAAAGATGAAACTAAGCATAGAATACATTACAGTATTGATACAGTACAGTCCTAGTTAACTGTGAGGCTTGGGGAATTTACCATATTTCTGTATTTCGCGGCATATAAGATGCAATTTTTTGTCTCAGAATTACCTTGAAATATGCCCATGCATCCTGGAGGCCAGACGAGACAGTTAGCCTGGCTCCACTTAGAAGAAATTCTTATACGGATGATTATCTCACTGTCTGACAATCCCAGGTATTTACTAGATTATAAAGAGTGTTGATTTATTTTAATAAAATTACATACACTTTTGTATAGTGGTAGGTGGTGGCAACCATCATCCACTCACCTGATGTAGTGCTGCCTTCTTCTTCCTTAGCCATTATCATTCTTTCTCTGTGCCTTCCCTCCTCTCTTCCTATTTCTCCCATCTTTCCTGTCACTTCTTATTGCTTTTCTTTCCTTTACAGGTGGCTTTACATTGAGTGACAAGTCTAATGATTTCCTGTCAGCCAAGAAACCATTTACAGTGCTGGGTGGTAACCGTATAACCAAACCATATGTGCTCCCTACGTGTCAACAAGTGGGTTGGTAGAGGGTTAGTGCCCCTTCCTGTAAAACAAATAACCCAAAGTCAAATGGCCACCCCTTAGGGGATTATGGCATCTAGCATTAGATAGATAGATAGACACTTGTGTATATAATCAGCAGATTTTAGAATCACCCAAGTTCAAGTAACGAAACACTCGCAGTTTGTTTACAGTACAGCTGGTCATGTGACGGTCAAGGGGTTTAGCAGTTTAGTGTCTAGTGTTCACTCTGTTCTCACAAGCTAACATGATCATCGGTGAACTGCCTGCTAACCCTCTGAATGGCAGGTATGATCACATTGCCTGCCATCCACTCACTAACTAGCAAGGCAATCATATTGGAGAGGTGTTAGCTGGCGAGATTGCTGAGTTATAACAGATGTATGTCACATGTGGAAATTCAGTCACCTTTGCTCGGGTGGCTTCTCCTACTGGTACTGTATTTTGTTTTATTCGAGACAAGAGTGTCACAGAAGGAAACAGTTTTATATTACTTGTAGTGATAAAAGGGCAGAATAGTTGTAATGTTAAGCAGTACTGCCTGGAATTACAGCTACCCTCTATTTTTCAGCCGTTACTAGAGTACTTTAACAATTTCTAAGCCACTCAGGGCTTAACCCTTTACATTACTCTTATGAATATATGATTAAGTTTACTGAGTAACGTAATACAATATTTGAAATTAGCAGTGCCTGATGGGATAACAGCATCTGCCATTTCACAGCAGACAAAGCGATCAGAGTGAGCGATCCTGTTCATCCTCTGCCTCACTGCTGCAAAGCAGTTATGAACAGGGATACCCAGTGCATGTGTGCATGTGTATGAGTGTGGTGTGGGTGTAGTTAAAGAGAAAGGAGTGAGAGAAGTCTAGGTAGGAGCTCAATGACAAACCACTTAATGTAATTTCTTCAGTCCAGTACTGTAACGTATTTTATAGGGTAATTTAATCTTGCTTGGCAGATGGCTTTATGCAGTTCAAAAACCATCTTGTACTGAAGGGGTCCATGTGGGTTGAATCAGATACCCCTAGTTTGACAGGTTTCACTTGTGCTCAATAAAAACATCTGCATTAGCAATAATAAGAAAATAATTGTACAGGTAGGTCTTGTTATATGACCATTCAATATACGAGAAACCGATGATATGACCTGAGTAAATTAGGGACTATTTTCAATATATGATCTCGAAAATCCAATGATACGACATTCAGTCTGGAGTGAGTAAAATTTCAGAGTTCAAAATGCTCACCCTACTGCTGATGTATCAGGACTGTATGATGATGTACGATAATTCAGATGCACAGAGACGAGTTTGTGGGCAGTGGAAGAGAACTGCGCACCCCTCACCTTTCTCCTACCTACTCTACCGTCTCTATCACTCGGCGTCCTCCATTATTATGCAAGGTTGTTCTTACGTCCTTACTCTTGTCGTGCCTTGTGACTTTCCCAACAGTGATTTTAGTGGCTTTGATGGTATATTTATTGTGCTTTTTCTGCCTTATTGGTGCTCTGTGCTAATGTGCTGTTACATAGCTATACTACGTGCTCTTAATTCACTGTGATTTGTGTGGTGCTGAGTGTGTGATTGAGCACGTGGTGTATAACTGTGCCTTTTTTTGCCTCTTTAGTGCTTTACCTGTGTTAACTATGCCTCCCAAGCACACACTGTCTTCAAGTGCAAGTCCCAGTGGTAGTGCTAAGTGGGCTTGAGTGCCAGTAACACTCGCTAAAATGTTAGAAATTGTTAAGAGGCACAGTTGTGGTGAACGGGTGTCGGACCTTTGTCATGTTTTTGACCTGTCCTTGTCTACTGTGAGCACTGTCAGTAAGTCAAGTGATAAAGTGCTGGAAATGGCAGGTAATGTGGCATTAACCCATTGAGAGCATTAGGCCTCATTTGGGACTTATCAGAGTTGAAAGCGATAGGCCTCAAATGAGTGCGATTTTCAAAGGCGTACCAAAACCGTGCCACGAGGAGTAAGTGGCTGAAATTTGTATGGAAAATAGTGGCAGGTGGCAACTCTCGATACCACCCATGCACTGCCCCAAGTTATACGCTCAGAATGCGCATGCGCTCGGACACCATAGAGCAAGCGTGCACATAAATTTTTCTCCCGTGATGTTGCCAACCCCACACCAGGCGCTAGGGGATCTGCACACACACACACACATACATACACACACACACACACACACACACACACACACACATATGAGAAAGAGAGAGAGAGATAAAGGGCATTTTTCTGAGAGAGAGAGAGAGAGAGAGAGAGTTACCAGTAAATTGTATAATAAATGTATGCTTTTTCGGCAGTGCGTATGGTAATTTATCGTAGAGAGAGAGAGGGAGATTAAATACAGGAATGACAGAACCCACATCCCTTCGAATGATGAGATAAGGCATAATATCGGTCTCTCTTTCTTTCTCGCATTCTGCAATACCTCCCTCCTCTCTCGGAGAGAGAGAGAGAGAGAGTTATGAGTAAGTTGTATAATTAATGTATGTTTTTACGGCAGTGCGTAAGGTAATTTATCATAGTTTTAGAGAGTGAGAGAGAGAGTTACGAGTAAATTGTATAATAAATGTATGCTTTTTAGGCAGTGCGTAAGGTAATTTACCGTAGTTTGAGAGAGAGTGAGAGAGAGAGTTACGAGTAAATTGTATAATAAATGTATGCATTTTCGGCAGTGTGTAAGGTAATTTATCGTAGTTTGAGAGAGAGAGAGAGAGAGAGAGAGTTACGAGTAAATTGTATAATAAATGTATGTTTTTACGGCAGTGCATAAGGTAATTTATCATAGTTAGAGAGAGAGAGAGAGAAAGAATTATGAGTAAATTGTATAATAAATGTATGCTTTTTCGGCAGTGCGTAAGGTAATTTATCGTAGTTTGAGAAAGAGAGAATTAATACAGGAATGGCAGAACCAGCATCCCTTTGAACGATGAGGTAAGGCATAACATCGGTCCCTCTTTCTTTCTCTCATTCTCCAGTCCCTCCCTCCTCTCTCGGAGAGAGAGAGAGAGAGAGAGTAGTTACGAGTAAACTGTACAATAAATGTATGTTTTTACAGCAGTGCGTAAGGTAATTTATCATTGCTTGAGAGAGAGAGAGTTACGAGTAAATTGTGTAATAAATGTATGCTTTTTCGGCAGTGCTTAAGGTAATTTATCGTAGTTTGAGAGAGAGAGAGAGAGAGAGAGAGGGTTGATTATACAGTAATCACGTGATCCTTGCCACCTCACCGCAGGCGGTGGGTTGCTCACGCCTCCAGCTGTCCATCTTCTGGCCATTTTATTTTACCACCACGTGACTATGTTTTTTTTATTTTTTTTTATGTGTCCGACTCTGGGCATAGGCTTTACAGCCTGCTATCAAGGCCCAGCCATCCTCCTACATACCATACACCTCTACATGTCACCACTTCGGTGCTAACACCCACCATCCATATTGAATACATGCTAGGGCTGTCTCATACAGGACTGGTGTATTGGTATTAGTGGGGTTATTTTTACGACATGTCGGCGGGTCTTCTGGTAGATCAGTAATGCCTGATTTAATGAAATTCAAATCCTTAAACTGTTCCCTGCCCCAGCGAGGATTCGAACCTGGGTCCCTCGGGACTGCAAGCCAACTCTCTACCGATCGAGCTACAGTACTGTATATATATTGCCGGATGCGCACGAACATTTCCAAAATGATGATGTGTGTTTCATTCAGTTCTGTAAGACTCAAAATTTTGGCCAAGTCGTCACTTGGCACCAGGTACATAAGAAACCATTGGTCGCTCTCCATGGGTTAAGTATGAGTGTGCAAGCTACTTGTTTTCGTGATTCTGTTATGGAGAAGATGGAGTGACCGCTGCGAGCTTGGTTGGAAGGCCAGAACCAAGCTTATGTGCCTATCTCCAATGCCTAAATCAAGGAGAAGGCACTTGCACTCTGGAAAAAGTGCAAGGAGGAGCATGATGGGAGTGTCAGGGCCACGATTGGGGAGAGTGGTGATGCTGAAGCATCCACTAGTGCCGGACCTCGTGTACCTGCAGGTACACAGGTACCAGTGAGTGACACTTTTGCTGCTAACCTCCACAACATTAGAATTCAAGGAGAAGCAGCAGGTGCTGACACAGAGGCTGCTAGGAATTTTCCAGAGGAGCTTGCCAGGATTGTTGAGGAGGGAGGATGCTCTCCTAAACAAGTTTTCAACTTCGACAAAACTGGCCTCTTCTGGAAGAAGTTGCCGTCCCGGACCTATATCTTGAGGGAGGAAAAAGTAGCTCCAGGACACAATGCAAGTAAGGGCCACTTCACACTCCTTGGTGGCAATGCAGAAGGAGATGTGAAACTGAAATCTCTGCTGGGCTATCACTCAGAGACTCCATGCACTCTGAAGGGTTGCAATAAACAGAGGCTGCCAGTTGTTTGGAACTCCAACCCTAAGGCGTGGGTGATGCAGGCGTTGTTTCAAGATTACATCCTGGAACACTTTTCGCCTTTTGTGGAGAGATACACAAAGGCGAACAACCTTGATAACAAGTATTATTTGCTCATTGACAATGCTTCAGGTCATCCCACAACATTTGAAGATTCATGCAATAATGTCAAGGTTGTTTTTCTCCCTCCTAACACCACCTCAATCCTCCAGCCTATGGATCAGGGTTTAATAGCCATTTTTAAGGCCTAATACACCTGGCGGTGTATGAGGCAGCTTGTGACGGCGACAAAAGATGGCAAGATGACGGTGAAGGAATTCTGGAAGAGCTTTAACATCAAACATGCTCTTGAGCTCATCAAACTTTTGTGGAATGAAATAACCTCCTCTAATATGAATGGAATGTGGAAAAATCTGTGGCCTGCATATGTGCATGGCTTCGAGGGTTTTTCTAGCCAAGATTTGCCAGCTATGCACAAGCAGAGTGTCTCCCTGGCAAAAGATGCTGGCTTCGAGGAAGTTGATGAGGAAGATGTGGTTTATCTCCTCACATCCTACATTCAGGAGCTGTCTGTTGATGAGCTCTTTCAACTGGAAAGGCACCATGAAAGAGAGACAGGCCCTGAAGGTGAAGATGCTCCGTTCACTAAGGCGTTCACCACCAAACAACTTAGCGAACTGATTGATGATGTCAGACGCCTAGCAGAAAAGGCGATGGAGTATGACTGTCAGCTAGACAGGGCTCTGTATTTCAAGGCCATCATCTTGGATGGACTGAGGAGATATGAAGAACTCTACCAGCAGAAGAAAGCTAGTGCTTCCCAAAAGAAGATTAGCCACTTTTTCAAGCCAAAATCTTCACCTTCACCATCTCCCTCCACCAGTGGTCTGCTCTCCTGTTTCAAGAACATTGAGCAGGATGAGAATGGTCCTGCCGCGACATTACCCAGCACTGAGGATCTTGCTTCTTCCCTTAGTGATCAAGGAGAGGTGGGAGGATTCTAACTCAGACATCCCAGCAAACGCAGTCACCTCCGTGTTCTTTCAAACCTCGGAGAGAGATAATGGGACTTCTCCACTGGCGATACGCCAGCTTCTCGGCTCCGACACAACATAACCACTTATAGGTGAGTGTTATACATGTTTTATATGTTTAATTAATGTGAAGTCATTGCTGTTTGCTCTTTCAGGTTGCTTTCTCTACAGTTCAGTAATATAGACATGTTTGTTGTGTTTGTTATCGTATACTTTAGTATGAAAACTTACTTTGATGGGGTCCTTGAACACAACCAATATTTTACCATTAGTTACGTGTTTCGTTATACGAGAATTCATTATAAAACTATGCCAAATGGAACCTAACTGCTCGTATCTTTGGAACCTCCCTATAGTTGGTCGGTTAGCCCCTGCTTGGCTGCTTCTTTGACTAAACTTTTTGAAAAAAACATGATACGAAAGAGGAAGGCTTTCCCTCAATCACCTAACCTTTCGACTGAAACTGGATGGAAAATGTTTGAGAGAGTGATGTAGGATTTTGTTACAGTATGGCATTTAATGAGAAGGATTGTGTGTGTAGGGGACTCGGGTGGTAAAATGAATGTCAGTCTGTCTCGGTACCTATTCATCTACAATTTTTTTTATCTAGCTCTCTGTTTGGTGTTCACGTTGGCATTTCCAGTTCAAAATTATATTCTGATATTGAGAAAGGGGCTGCATTTTGCTTGCACTTTTCTTAGAGCTGTCATGTACCTTACAATGATAGCTCATTAAAACTTGTTGAAAAAGTGTTGCGTGAGGCATGTACATTCATGTGTGTTCTTACCTAATTGTATCTTTACAAGAATGAGTCAAACTCGTACTGTCCCATGTCTTAAACCATTTATATCATACATCTCCTTAAATTTATGAATTGTTTTGGCACATACTGTTTCATTCAGTAGTGCATTCCACTGATCAGTTACCCCATTCGGGAAACTAAATATCCTTACGTCTTTATCACGTCTCTTTTAATGAGTTTTTTTGCAGTGTCATCTTGCTGATGCTTCTCCATATATTATATATTCTTTTATGTCTATTTTCTCCTTCCCTGATATGCATTTATATAGTATAATCATGTCTCTTCTTTTTCTTCTCTCCTGCAGTGTTAGCAGATTCAGTTTTTCTAGTCTTTCTTCATAGTTTTTTTTTTTTTTTTAATGCCAGGAAGAAGGAACCAAAGGCCGGAGCCCGCAAACCGTTCCTTCTAAGAAAAAAACAAAAACGATACAAAAGAGAGCCAATAAGATCCAGTCATTTTAAGATGCCTGGACACACTGCGTTTAAAAGACTGGAGATCATAGGAAGTACTTAAATACACTCACATTTTCCATATCCTCCCCATCCAATCTCACTGTACATTCACTGACATCACTTCTCTCGAAGACCATCACTTTACTCTTCCCTACATTCACCATTAGATTCCGTTTCTTACACACTCTCCCAAATTCATCTACCAAGCCTTGCAGCTCCCCTTTATTTTCACCCAACAACACAGTATCATCTGCAAACAACAGTACAGGGAGTTTCCAAACACTGCCTTCTCTCACTAGGGCCACTTCAACATCCACTGCCCAACCTTGTATCTCTTTTATAACCCCATCCATGTACAGGTTGAACAACCATGGCGACATGACACATCCTTGTTTCAATCCAACCTTCAAATGGAAAAATTCATTCAGTTTGCCATCCACATGCACTGCTGCCTTAGCACCCTCATACATACTCTTCACTGCCTTCAGCAACTTCCCATCTACTCCATATATTCTTAATTTCCACAATCCATGTCTATCCACCCTGTCATATGCTTTCTCCAAATCCATGAAGGCTGCATACAACTTCTTTCCCTTCTCTAGAAACTTTTCCACTAAAGATCTATGAATGAATATCTGGTCTGCACAACCTCTTCTCTTCCTAAAACCTCCTTGTTCTTCTCCAACTAATTCCTCTGTTATTTCCCTAACTCTGTCAATAAGTATCCTTGTCATGGCTCCTACATTATTATAATACAATACATAAATAGCATAAGTAGCATAGGAGGCTAGAGAGTGAGAGACAAGGAAGTGGAAAGGTTGCAAGGTGTTACCTGACCAGCTCACCGTAGGAAGTAACAGAGCTGTTTTGTACCGTGGGAAGCTGACAAATGAGAAACATACATACATACACACACACACATACAGTGTTCTAGAAAGATTCCTGGACATGCTTAGTCCACATGACAAGGCTTTCCTGTACCACAAGGAGGGAACTTACATCAGAATGAAGAGAGAGAGCAGGGAGAGAGGAAGAAAGGGAGTGAGGAGCTCGGTGGGAGACAGGGCGCAGGCTCACGAGTGTTAGCTAACATTAGACTCTCTTGCATATTACACTCGTGTGTGATAGACTCTGAGGTAATCTTGAGAATAAAACTAAAATCAACCCAAGACTCAGCTTTAACTCTTCCCTTGATTGACAATAAGTGAATGGAGCTTATCCTACTATTTCTATAGAAATATAGCCTTTGGCTATGGCTACAACATCCTACCATATACTTTTCCTATTACACTAAGAAGGCAAATGCCCCTATGATTACCACACACTTCTTTTTCCCCTTTTTCTTTGTTCAGAGGAATAATTATACCTGACTTCCAATCCTCCGTGACTCTGCCTTCCTCCCAGGCCAATCTGCACACCTTCCACATTCATTCTGTTACTATCTCTCCCCCATGCTTCAGCATTTCACCACACACTCCATCAATTCCTGGGGCTTTCCCCATTTTAACTTTCTTCATTGCTTCCACCACTTCCATCCTACTGATTCTTTCCTCTCTTCTCACAACCCTCCTTATCTGTTCGTTTCATTTCGTTTTTGAAGGCTGCAACATGCTTGCATGCATCGGCCTTTTTTGGATTGGAGCGTGTAGCATTTTATGACCGGATGCCCTTCCTGATGTCTACCAATGACCCTTGGGTGGATTCGATCCTCCGACCCTACGGCCAGAGCGGAGCGCTCTAACCCACTGAGCCACGGCTGCTACTGAATAATATTTAATGTAAATGTAACCTGGGGCAATGAAGGACTTTCAAGTGTTGTCTGCTACCTAGCTGGTGAGCCCTAACTCGGTCGTTCGTTTCGTTTTGTGAAGGCTCCAACATGCTTGCATGCATCGGTCTTGGTCACCTAATGGCGGCTCTCCATGCTGCTCGATCTATGGCAGCCTCCCTGTTCAGTCTCTCAACCCCTGAGATCACACTTAACGACCTCGTCCCACGTCTTGCTCGGTCTACACCTCGCAACCCCACCCCTAATATTAACGCTTCTCACCTTCTGCACCCAATTATCATCCCCTATCCTCTCCACATTCCCAAACCATCTCAGTCTACCTCTCCTTATCACAACAATACACTCCAGTCCCATCCTACCTCTCAACTCTTGCATCGTAAACCCAGCCCCCCCTGGCCTTGCACGCAGGTACGCACTGCACATCCACCTAAACATTGTCATTTCTGTACATTTGAGCCTGCGAATATCTTCTTCCTTTACTGCCCTGGTCTCACTACCATACAGCATCACACTCCTAACACATGCTCCATACAAAAATCCCTTAGCACATAGGAAGAGTCCTCTCAATGTCAGGAGAGGCAACAGCTCCCTGAACTTTTTCCAACCACTTCTCACCCTAGCCACAGAGCTAGCTCCAGCCCCACCTCTAGCACATGTCTCCCAAATAACAAAACTCTTCCACACACTCAAGAGACTCACGAGCAAGTTCAGTCCTCTCACGCCTGACAATCTCCACCTGCTCTCCCTGACACTGCACACATAAAATCAGTATTATCTCACAGTCTGCCTCTAATACCACTACATCTCTTGTGCACCCATTTATCACAAACCCTGCACAAGATAGAATTACTTCCCATGCCCTTGTGGCAAATTGCACATGGCCACTCTCCCTCCCCTTTGACTGTACTGCCACCAACTGTAGATATCATCACTTGTTTTATCTGCATTTACCCTTAAGCCCTTGTGCCCCATACCATCTCTCCACTTCCTAAATCTTTCCTCCACCTCCCTTTCATTCTCTGCAATCAACACCAAATCATCAGCATACAACATCTCCCACGGGAGTCCATTTCTGAAGTCACATGAGAGGGCTTCATGTACCATAATAAACAACAACAGACTCAAAACTGACCCCTGATGCTCACCAACATTCACAGAAAACTCATCAGATCCTAGACCTGAAAAAGTAACATAACTATTGTGACTATTCTGTATGTCTGGATAAACTGACAAGAGTTAGCAACACTACAGACAGTTAAAGTCGCTAAAATATTCATTGATAAAAAACATCACACCCATGAATGAATACTTTGACCGATTATTTTACACATGCGTACATTGGGCTTCCATTTGGCAATCCCTTACACACAGTCATTTCGTTGTGTTACTGATGAGTTTAGTGGAATTGGCTTTCATATCTACATTTGTATTGTCTTTTTTAGTAAAATCAGCGCTTTCTTTAAGCTTATCATAGCCGTAGTTCCTGAAAATTAATATTTGCCAAATATTGCCACTTGTTATCTGTTTCTGTACATCCTGAATTTGGCTCTCCTTTGTGTTGTTTTTGTTTATTCTTGGAAGGAACAGTTTGCGGGCCCATGGCCTTTGGTTCCTTCTTCCTTGCATTAAAAAAAAAAAAAATCATAGATGACCTTCCTCATGGTGGGATAAAACATAGCTCACTTTTCGCTGGCTCTCAGTGAAGGCGGATGTGCATACGGTTCATTTGCTAGACCTTTGTGGCTATTAACCAAGATTTTGAAGTCCAATTTTTGCATGATTCGTATGATGTACTTTGATTTATACAATGTGGGGAAAAAAAAAAATTACTCGTACAAGTTAGCTTAGAGGGTTTGCTGCTACATGAGCGTGATTAAACTACTTCCTTCACTCTGAGGACGCAAATCATTGTATTCTTTATTCCGACGACTTTATTCAGCTCAGGGGAGACTGAACTGGATGATGATACAGCTTCAGTAATCCTCTTCAGTATGAGTATTCTAAATGGTAAAATCGTTTGGCAGGAAGACTGAAACTATGTTCATCATCAGACTGAAAAATCTAGGCTTCCGACATCACTTTCTCGTTCAGGGGTTCAGAGGCTTACCTGATCATCATTTGGTACATGTTATAAGATTTATTTTACCATCCCTTCCAAAAATTGAAGGAACATGCATGATTCTAGATGGCACTGGAGACTTCGTATGACTTCTGTCTATATTACACGTTAAAATCACTTGTACGTAGATGGGGGCGCCCATCGTCCACTCACTCAATGTAGAGATGACATGATCTCTACACTGAGTGACAAGCCAGATGGTTTCCTGTACCTAGGAAACCATTTACTACACTGGGTGGTAACCATATAACCGGGGTATTTGGCAGGGTTAAGTGTCCCACAGATTACCCTATTCAAAATCATTTAAATCATGGCAGTCATTTCAGAGAGCCCAGGGCCCCAACCAAATGGGTAGATTCGCATGGCCATCTGGAATCTGAGAGGTGTAAATGGGGAGAGCAAGAGGGTGGAAATGGTGAATGTGTTCAAGTGTGCGAGATATTCCGTGATGGCATTGTGTGAAACAAAGATGAAAGGGTTTGAAGTGGAGGAGTGGGAGGGTGTGAAATGTGTAAGATCGGGAATGAATGGGCGATGAAGATGCAAGGAAGGAGTTGCTTTGTTGATGAATTAGTTTTGGCAAAGTGGAATGAGAGACAACAATGTCAGCTCGAGGTGTATGTATGTCAAGTTCAAGTTTGAGAAGGTGAAAGTCGTGGTGATTGTAGCGTATGCACCGTGTGAGGACAGGAGTGAGAGAGAGAAAGACAGGTTTTGGGATGAGCTGGATGAAGTAGTGGGAGAAATGCCCAGGAGCTATAGTGATTGTAATGGGGGATATGAATGGAAGAGTAGGCAATGGTCCTGAGGATGACACAATGGGTTGTTATGGAGTACCAGGAGAAAATGATAATGGGAAGCGACTAAAAGATATGTGTCAGGAGATGAGGTTGTGCATTTGTAACTCGTATTTCAAACACAAAGAGGCACAGAAATGTACATGGTATAAAGGGAATGGGGATCATGTTGAAAGAAGCCTGATTGATTATGCACTCATAGAGAAGTTGATGATGGGAATGGTTGCTGATACAAGGGCCATGAAAGGATGAATGGAAGTCTGTCAGATCATAGGATTGTGGTATGCAAGATCAGGCTGAGAGGAGTGAGGTGGATCAGGAGAGAGAGGAGGAGTTAGAGAGAAGGACTGAAAGTTGAGAATCTGAGGATCAAAGAAATGGCAGATGAGTACAGGACTAAAGTAGAGGAGGAGTTAGAATCAGTGAATTGGAATGGAATGGATCTGGACAGCCTGTGGAATGCATATACTGTATAGGGACTGCTTAGTTAGGAATGCTAAAGTGGTGTGTGGTGTGGCAAGAGTAACAACAAAGAAGAAAGGTATGGCTTGGTGGGATGATGAGGTTAAGATAGCGGTGGAGGAAAAGAGGAAGAAGTTGCTAAAGTGGTTACAGGACAGGGGTTCAGTTGAAATAAGAACTGAATATATTGAGAGCAAGAAGCACGTTAAGAGACTAGTGAAGAGGAAAAAGAAGGAGGTAAATCATGATCTAGGAAGAAAAATGAATGCAAACTACTCTGAAAATAGGAAATTGTTCTGGAAAGAGGTGCGGAAATGTAGAAGTGAAAGTGGAAAGAAATGTGATGGTGTGAAGGACGTAGGTGGTAGATTATTAACCCAAGGGAATGAAGTAAGGACCAGATGGAAAGAATATTTTGAAAGCCTGATGAATGGGAGGAGAGAGAGCAGAGCGGCTGTAAACATGGTTGGTTTTGGGGGTGTGCAGAGAAGGAATACAGTGCCAGGAGACGTGACACTTGCACAGGTGAAGAGTGCTATGAAGCTGCTGAAAAATGGGAAAGCAGCTGGGGTTGATGAGTTGCATGCAGAGATGATTAAGTGTAGTGGAGAGAGTGGAATGAAGTGCTTGTTGGAGATATGTAAGAAGGCATTGATGAGTGAAACTGTGCCAGCAGAGTGGAAAATAGCTGTGAGTGTACCCGCTATACAAAAATAAAGGTGAGCGAAGTGAGTGCAAGAATTGTCGTGGCATAAATTTATTGAGTGTGGTAGGGAAGGTATATGGAAGAATTGTTATAGAGAAAGTAAGAGAGAGATATCAGAAGTCCTAGTGAGTGATGAACAGGGTGGCTTTAGGAGTGGCAGAGGATGTGTGGATCAAATATTAGCAGTGAGACAGATAGCAGAGAAGGCTTGTAAGAAGGACCATAAGGTGGTTATGGCATTCATGGATCTGGAAAAAGGCGGTGCCTAAATCGGTAGAGAGTTGGCCTGCAGTCCTTACGGACCCAGGTTCAAATCCCCGCTGAGGCAGGGAACAGTTTAAAGATTTGAATTTCATTAAATCAGGCTTTGCTGATCTACCACAAGACCTGCCGACATGTCGTAAAAATACCCCCGCTAATGCCAATACATCAGTCCTGTATGAGACAGCCCTAGCATGTATTCAATATGGACAGTGGGTGTTAGCACCGAAGTGGTGACATGTAGAGGTGTATGTTATGTAAGAGGACTGCTGGGCCTTGATTGCAGGCTGTGAAGCCTATGCCCAGAGTCGTTTTGTTTTCGTTTTCGTTTTTGAAGGCTCCAACATGCTTGCATGTGTCGGCCTTGGTCACCTAATGGCAGCTCTCCACGCTGCTCGATCTCTGGCAGCCTCCCTATTCAGTCCCTTAACCCTTAAATCACATTTAATGACCTCGTCCCATGTCTTTCTCGGTCTACCCCTCCCCCAGTATTAACACTTCTCACCCTCTGTACCCAATTATCATCCCCTATCCTCTCCACATGTCCAAACCACCTCAGCCTACCTCTCCTCACCACAACACCAATACACTCCAGTCCCATCCTACCTCTCAACTCTTCTATCGTAAACCCAGCCCCCCCAGGCCTTGCACGCAGGGACGCACTGCACATCCAGTGCGTCCCTGCGTGCAAGGCAAAAAAATAAAAAAAATAAAAAGTAGCCAGAGAAGGATTGTGGAAAGTTTTGCGCATGTACGGTTTTTCGTTTTTTCATTTTTGAAGGCTCCAACATGCTTGCATGTGTTGGCCTTGGTCACCTAATGGCTGCTCTCCATGCTGCTCGATCCCTGGCAGCCTCCCTATTCAGTCCCCCAACCCTTAAGCCACACCTAATGACCTCGTCCCATGTCTCTCTCGGTCTACCCCTCCCAACCCCTCCCCCAATTTTAACACTTCTCACCCTCTGTACCCAATTATCATCCCCCATCCTCTCCACATGTCCAAACCACCTCAGCCTACCTCTCCTCATCACAACACCAGTACACTCCAGTCCCATCCTACCTCTCAACTCTTCTATCGTAAGCCCAGCCCCCCCAGGCCTTGCATGCGGGGACGCACTGCACATCCACCTAATCATTGTCATTTCTGTACGTTTAAACCTGCGAATATCCTCTTCCTCTACTGCCCAGGTCTCACTACCATACAGCATCACACTCCTAACACATGCTGCATACAAAGACCCCTTAGCACGTAAGGAGAGTCCTCTCAATGTCAGGAGAGGCAACAGCTCCCTGAACTTCTTCCAACCACTTCTCACTCTAGCAACTGAGCCAACTCCAGCCCCACCTCTGGCACACAACACGTCTCCCAGACAACAAAACTCCTCCACACACTCAAGAGACTCACCTGCAAGTTCAACCCTCTCACGCCTAACAATCTCCACCTGCTCTCCCCGACACACCGCACACATGAAATCAGCATTATCTCGCAGTCTACCTCTAATACCACTACATCTCTTGTGCACCCATCTATCACAAACACTGCACAAGATGGAATTACTTCCCACACCCATGTGGCAAACTGCACATGGCCACTCTCCCTCTCCTCTGATTGTACCGCCACCAACCCTAGATATCATCACTTTTGTTTTATCTGCATTTACCCTTAAGCCCTTGTACCCCATACCATCTCTCCACTTCTTAAATCTTTCCTCAGCCTCCCCTTCATTCTCAGCAATCAACACCAAATCATCAGCATACAACATCTCCCATGGGAGTCCATCTCTGAAGTCACGTGAGAGGGCTTCNTTCAACCCTCTCACGCCTAACAATCTCCACCTGCTCTCCCCGACACACCGCACACATGAAATCAGCATTATCTCGCAGTCTATCTCTAATACCATTACATCTCTTGTGCACCCATCTATCAAAAACACTGCACAAGATGGAATTACTTCCCACACCCATGTGGCAAACTGCACATGGCCACTCTCCCTCTCCTCTGATTGTACCGCCACCAACCCTAGATATCATCACTTTTGTTTTATCTGCATTTACCCTTAAGCCCTTGTACCCCATACCATCTCTCCACTTCTTAAATCTTTCCTCAGCCTCCCCTTCATTCTCAGCAATCAACACCAAATCATCAGCATACAACATCTCCCATGGGAGTCCATCTCTGAAGTCGCGTGAGAGGGCTTCAAGCACCATGATAAACAACAAGGGACTCAAAACTGACCCCTGATGCACACCAACATTCACGGGAAACTCATCACTCAAAACTCCATTCACTCTTACCTGGGTGCGAGCACCCACGTACATGGCCATAACCACCCTAACCAGCCACTCTTCCAACCCCAGCTTTCTCATTGCCCACTTCACCACCTCTCTAGGGACTCTGTCAAAGGCCTTTTCCAAATCAACAAAAACAAAATACAATTCCCTTTTCTT
>JAGKTI010003000.1:0-13755 GCA_018397915.1 Birgus latro | reverse complement strand
ACCACTACCCTTCCTTCATCATTCTTCACACACTGCTCGCCTGCAATGTCCCGATTATCTCTCTTCCCCTGATTTGCCACCCTAAAAACCATATTTTTCCTTCCTTCATGATTTAGATTATCAAGTAAAAGTCTCTGTGACTCAGACTTCGCCCTGTATACCTCTCTTCTAGCCCTGCGCTTGGCAGCCAAGTACTCCTCCATGTTACCACCCTTCTTCCATTCCCGAAAAAGCCTTCTTTTCTCCTTAACTGCAGCTTGTACACCCTCATCCCACCACCAAGTTACTTTATGTCTTGGTGGGCCTCTTGTCCAACTGCATATTGCATCGGTAACTCTCAAGAGGTTGTTCTTAAGGGCTTTATACTGTTCATTAACGTCTCCATCTACGGCTTCCTGTTCAGCCACCACTCTCCTCATCTCACTATAAAAGGCATCCCTTACTGATTGGTTTCCCAGCTTCCATATTTTCCTCCTAGGTGCATATGTCCTCTTTCTCATCATTCGTTCCTTAAGCACCATGTCACAAATCAACAGTTTGTGCTGCTGCACACACTCCTCGCTTCCTACAACTTTAACATCCCTCACTAATCTATCAACCCTCCTGACCAGAAAATAATCTATCTGACTACTATTTCCCCCGGACTCATACGTAATCAATCTACTCTCTCTTTTTCTAAAATGTGTGTTGCACACAATCATGTCCATAGCCTCCCCAAACTCGAGTATTCTTTCCCCTTCCGCATTCCTCACACCATATGCACATCCTCCATGGACTCCTTCATAACCTTGAGCTGCTTCACCAACATGACCATTTAAATCCCCTCCCAGAACCACTACCTCATCATCACCCATACCACTTTCTACACGTATTAAATCATTCCAAAATCTATCCTTCTCTGCGTCATCCAATCCTACCTGTGGAGCATATGCTGATATAACTGAAATCATCACCCGTCCGATCAAAATTTTCATTACTATTATCCTATCACTTACTCTCATGACATTCATAACATACTCCACCCATTTCTCCGCAACCAACACACCCACACCCCCATATCCGTCAGTTCCCCCCTTCCAAAACAGCTTATAGTAGCAATCCTTCGCAGCAATCTTTCTGGCTGATCCACCTCTGTACCGGACTTCCTGGAAACAAGCCACATCCACCCACCTCCTACTAAATGCCTCAACAACTTCCCCTGCTCTTCCCCTCAAACTTCCCACATTCCACGAACCCACCCTAAACCCCCTGGGTGATTTGCTGTCCTCAGGTTTGCTTTGATGCATATATTTGTACTTGGTCATAGTCGGTAAGATAAAGGGGGGTAAACATTCCAAAGGCCCAGCCCATTTCACAGTCCTAGGTCCAGGCAATGGATCTGGGACCCCTAGCCCACCAGCTTACTAGTGGCTGTGGTAGTGGCCTCGCGGCACCCTGCCAGAACACTTGCAGGGACACCCTCCAAGCGCGGCTTGGCACTGCAACTGCCCCGCCATTATACACCCACTGATAGGGCAGCCTCCTGGGGCGCTACTCCCAGGTTCGGGCCCCTCTCTATTGAGCGGCAGCGGCAGCCTGGGAACCGCAATGCCCTGTACCCTCTAGCACAGGTTCGAGCCCCATCTCGCCCCGGACCCATGATCTGTGCCGGCGGAACCCCTGTCAAGCCTCCCCCCGAAAGTCCGCCACTAGGTAGCAGGGGCAAAGTTTTCTGGCCGCATGCCCTTGCTGGCGTCAACCCCTGTAACGTAGTGGGGTGCGTTGTGTGATATGTAAAGTGCACATGGTGTAGTGCCTATGATAGTTAGGAAATGTTTGGGAGAGTATGCTGATCTACTCTCTATGTTACTGTCACACTGAAAAGGTCAGCAAAGGAGGATGATTAGGTAGCTAGTGAAAGGAGCTCCAGCTCTCCCTATCACCAGCATTCCATTCCCCTCGGGAGTACTACCCTGTTCGGCCCGTGCTACAGCCTCCTCCTACAAGTCAGTTTTTACGGGGTGGGGCACTAACCCACCACCAACCCTTAGTCGCTTCTTACGACAAGCAGGGATACTGGGGGAGAATTCTTGAAAAACCCTCTACCCCCAGGGGGGGACCCCCTACCCCCAGGGGGTGTAAATGGTAAGCTGCTAGATGCCATCAAGAGTTTTTATGATGGTACTGAAGCATGTGTAAGGGTTAATGGGCATCAAAGTGAATGGTTCACACTATTGGTGTGGGCGTATGGCAAGGTTATGTGATGTCCCCATGGTTTTTCAATATATATGTGAATGGGGGGGTGAGAGAAGTAAAAACACGAGTAATGGAGAGAGGGATGGCATTGATAATGAGTGGTGATGGATGGAATATCTCAAATTTGTTGTATGCTGATGACGCAGTACTGCTTGTAAATACCAGACAAGATCTTGGTAGACTAGTGCAGTGTTTTGCTGATGTCTGTGAGCATCATGCCCTGAGAGTAAATGTAGAAAAGAGTAAAGTGATGGTTATCGATAGAGAAGGTGACTTCCAGTGCGATGTCACAGTGAATGGAGAGAGACTGGAACTGGTGAGAGAGTTTTAATTCCTGGGTACAGTGACAGAAAAGAGAGGAAAATGTGCAAAAGAAGTGGAAAGTAGAGTGACACAAGGAAGAAAAGTAGCTGGTGCAATGAAGGCCTTGATATGAAACAGGCTTCAGTGCCACAGCTGCATGAGGCTTACATGAATGAGTGTTGGTGCCAACTTTAACATATGGATATGAGACTATGGTGTGGCATGAAAATGAAAAGACAGGAGTAAGAGCAGTGGAGATGGGACTGCTGAGGAATGTTTGTGGAGTACAGAGGGTGGATAGGATACGAAATAATGTGATTCATGAAAGATGTGGAGTGAGGAAGTCGGTGAACACTGGAGAGTGTACTGAGATGGTATGGTCATGTGGAGAGAATTGATACCAATAGAGTGGTGAAAAAGGTATATCTGTGCGAATTTGAAGGAGGGAGGAGGCGAGGTAGGCCAAGGAGAGAGTGGAGAGATATGGTGGATGAGTGTGTGAGGAAGAGAGGTTTGGATGTCGGTGAGGCTAGGGAACTGACAAGAGATCGAGCTGGCTGGATGAATGTTGTGAGAAGAATTGCATGATCAGGGATTTGGCACCCCTTTTTAACATAGCAGCGTCCGGATTGACTCTGTCTGATATGCTTATGTGAAGCTGCAAAACGTGATGAATGTTTTTGGCATATCCGATAGAGCCAGGATTTTGGGGGCTTGAATGATGAGGGAATGGAAGAGTGGCCCATTGGATTTAGGCAAATTTGGGCTGTCTGGATGTTGCTACTCCTCATCCTGCCCTAGGGTGGGAAATGAGGTCAGGATGATGATGATGATGATGTTAGATGATGCAAACGGTCGATATTAAAATATACAATACATACATACTGTTTCTTCAGTTTTCATATTTTAAATAAACATTAAGGTGGCAACTTTTTGTTGAGATGTCTGTTCCTGATTTAATTCGGCAGCCTCTGAATTTGAGTTACCGCATTTAATCCCTTTAATTCAGTATAGTTCATTCTCAAAGATTAACACAGGATGGACAAAACAAGCATTGCGCTTTGGTAAACAAGCTTGGTCTGTTCTCCCATTCAGGACTATCCCTTTAATGTGCATGCATGAGTCTCGTGGCGATATGTTAAATGCTTAAATTTACAAAACATTAAATTTCAGATGATACAAGGACTGTCAGTACAAAAGTTGATATTATTAATGTATAATAGGTAGGCCTTAACCCGAGGTGTCCCGTCGACGTATGGGTACATTGCAACATTTTATCACAGCTAGACCCATTGACGTACCCGTACGTTACGCAATTGCAGGGTCAGTCATTTGCACAATTTTCAAGTTTCACAGATGATATTTGGTAGGCATATGTGGGAGACCTTCTTCTATCTGCTTTCAAGTGGGGATACTGCCTGGCCCCACCTGACCCCCCCTCCCCCCACACTCAGCAATTCACCTGTTAGCAGTGACCTGGCCAGTAAAGACATGTAGCGCCACAGTCTCTCCAGTGACGAAATTCACGGTGAAAGTGATTCCTGAGGTGGAGGACAAAGAAATAAAGAAGCTAGAGCAAGAAACAAACAGAAGTGATGAGGTCTTAATGTCGTAAAGGAAGGTGCCATATGTGGTTGTGTTTGGTGACTGAACAATACTTCTATTGCCTATATAATTGTGTGAAAACCATTGTAGTCTTGTACTACACATAAGTTCGTACCAAATAAAAAAAAGTGACTTGAATTAGTTTACCCTCTCATAGTTTGTTTTCTTTGTAGCCAGGTGCCATGAGAATGAAGGAAAACGTAAGGCTGACTGACACCTGTACACCTCAGGAGGGCGATTTCTCTATGAATTTTCGATGTTTCTCACCAAAAGAGAAGGTTTGGGCCAAAAAAAAAAATCCGAAATTGCTCAGGACTGGGAGGTATCGGAGGTAGGAAATCGGTTGGGACGTGACGGGTTAAGAGATCGGCTACAGTGTCCAGCAAATCTAGTATAATTCATGCAAGGTGTAGTTGTGAAAGCCTGACACTTCGGTATCGACTCTGCGATCATAAATTCTAAAATTATGAAAATAAAGGAGATCATTCTTATTGGTTGTGATTTTTCAGAGTAATATTTTAGTAATTTCAGTAGCATACACCATTACTATATCTCACAGGTAGACACTGGAGTAGAAATAATCCATGGCTATTACAATAATGGCAACCAGCAAAAGACAAGTGTAGGACCGAGTTTGGAATGACTCAGCACTCTGAAAGTTCCCCATTAGAATCTCCTTGATGTACATCAGCCATATCACACTGTCAGCTGTATTGTCATCCTTCCCTCATTTAGTGTGACCAGTTGAAGGTTTCCTGTAATGTTTCTTATTTAAGCCATTTAGAGTCTGGTTATGCATTGACTGTATTTTTCTTTCCAGGTATGTGATTTGGTGGAAGCGTGTGGCAGTATTTCAGATGGACACTATTGATTTCCGGGTGTCGGAGGTGGGCTTCCAGAACAATTTGATCATCATGGGGCTGTTTGCAGCTCTTCCCACTACTGAATTGCTGCGCTCTTACATATCAGTAGGTAGCTGTGTCATATGTATTTATTTTTTTTATTTACTTCATTATGGCACTTCAAAAAGAAGGTGCAGCTTTTGGCATTCTTTCCACTCAATTGTTCAGTGAGAATGAAGGATTCATCTTCATACAACCATAGGACAGGGAGAGAGGTAGTGCAACTCCACTTCATGTTAAGTTTATTTGAAAGACTTCTCACAGTTGTGCTCGGTATAGCGACTGCAGATTGTCACTGTAAACCAAAGGTAGAACTGCCCACTAGTTTGCAAATTTTTGCCTCTCTTTTTCATAGCCTAGTACCACACCTATCCAATTCTTCATGTCATCCTGATCCTGTTAACACCGTCACTACTGTTGGTGTTGTCTACCCACAATTCCAATAGTGTACTGTAGTGCTGAAATTGCCCCATAAATCTAATGCTGTACTACTTTCACAAAGGTTTATTTATGTGTGAGATGGGTGTTACTGTATGTCACAATCAAATTTTTATCTGTGGTTATTATCATATTATAAACACCTCTCCATTTCCACAGATGTTGATGAATGAAGGGATGGAGGATAAGTGTTTTTTCAATTACCGCTGCATGGTTGCATTGGGAAGACTTCCTGACTTTGCTAGTGTCTTCACCAACATTGGATATGTTTCTGTCGGAGTAGCCTGTGTTTTCATCATCAAGAAACACCAGCAACTTACTCAAGTTATTCTTAACAAGTACACAGCCATGGATGTGAGTAAGCTTGTTTCTGTACATATACAGTAGGTGGAAAAGTGTTGACACCATCTTAAAAAAAGAAAACATTCTTGTGGTTAGCAAGGAGAAACAAATAAATTAACACTCACCATTGAATTTAGTATTTACTGGCATTCCCCTTCACCTTTATTATCTTCTTAAGGCGTCTGGGGAGACTGATGGCGTAGTTTTGCAGAACAGACGGACTAAAACTGCTCCATAGCTGCAGCCTCAAGTTTAGGCAAAGATGATGTGTCCATACTATGCAGCTGCCGCTTCATGTGCGCCCATAAATTCTCAATGGGATTGATATCTGGGCTGTTTCAGGGCCAATCTCGAATAAAGGGAACCTCACAGTCTGTTAGCCACTGTTTCACTGACTTTGCAACATGTGCAGGGGCAGATTCTTGCATAAGTACTCTTGCCTTGGTTTTATCAAAAGAGTCACTTAAAACATCACATAAGAGCTCCAAATAATTGTTCTGGTTCACTTTTTCATTTGCAGGTAGAATTACCAACCTACCAACACCATAATATGTAAAGCAGCCCCAAGCCATGAGTGAGGCTGGGTATTTAACAAACTTGGAAGTGTACTTAGGATCCAGGGGGTCACTGCCTGGTTTGCGGTACACTCGTGATGAAGGGGTACCAGTGACAGTAAATGTTGACTCATCACTCCAAAGCACAGTTTTCCATTGCTCCTCACTCCAGGCAAGATATTTCTTACAAAAATTTACTCTCTTTTTCTTCTGAAGTGCAGTTAGCAGTGGTTTTTTACGAGCACAAAAACTCCTGTAGCCCAGATCGTCATGCAACAGCTGCTGCACACTTCTGACAGACACATCTGCCAGCAACTGTGGGTTCTTTTCTTTTAAATCCCATGCTGTTAGCCTTGGATCCTTGCTAACTTGCCTTGAGATCAGCTGACGGGTCCTGAAGGTTGTCTTACGAGGTCTCCCAGGCTTGGGAAGTGGAGTGGGAGGAATGGCCTCCCCACTGTCCTTGAACTGCTTCACCAGTCTCTGCACTGTCCTCAGTCTAACACCATCTGATTTGCAATAAATGGGAGTTTGTGGCCAGCTTTGTATAAAGTAATCACTTCCACACGTTTGTCCTTGCTTGTGGTTACTTTAGGCATGATGAGAATGTGGTAGGTAACCAAATAACTGTGTTATTTGAGTCAAAACATGCCCTCGTGGTGCATCACAAACAGAGACAATCCTCCTCCTGTGGCTGGCCAAACATTACTGAGCCTGCTCCTGTGGTGACAAACCTATCAAGCAGGGTTGCCAGCTCCCGCTGAAAAAGCGTCAGCTCATTTTGCATCACAGGGGAGGGTAGTATTGACCCTACTTCACTTAACGCGAAAAAGAATGACGTCGGCAAAAAAGCGTCAATACTTTCCGCGCCTACTGTATACTGTTATACGAATTATACTGCTTGGCTGACTTGTCTGTTATTCATGATTACTGCATTTGCATGTATCTGAGAAGTGAGAATGCTATCAGTCCATGCTAACAACTTCAGTACTGTATAGTATGCCTAAGCACTTAGCACCCTGAAATTGCTATGAACACAAGAAAAGCATTTATTCCAAAGGAAAATTTAAAGTTGTTGGATGAAGTAGTGTACGGTGTGCAAACGATCACATAGATACAATAAGTCGGGTGTGTTTACAATGTGGATAGTTTCTTTGTTGGGGGGGAAAAAAAAGTTAATGATGAAGGAGTAGTAAAATTCGTGTTTTCGCCAGTGGTGCAATGAGTGTGTGTGTGTGGGGGGGGGGGGGGGGAGGCTTTGTGACCGAATTATGCTATGAACTGACGGTCTTTAGTTGAGAAAATTCGGCTCTTAGGGTATGTGAAGACATTACGTGTTGACGTAAATAGGTAGGATAATGATGTGAGTTCAGTTCTTGTGAATTACTGTATACTGTCAAACAAATTATTACTGCATTTGTGTGTATCTGAGAAGTGAGAAGTACACAATCAGTCCTTGCTGAAAACTTCAGTACTGTATAGTTTTCCTTTTTTCCTTTATTGTTGATGACTAATGACTTTCAAAGACAGTTTTACATTTTTTTTTCCGTTTGTTTGTTTTGAGTGCACCGAAAATGATCCTTGTCGAAATATTCGTGATGCTTGGAGGCCATTATTCACGTGTTAATCAGGTCAGAAGTTTTTGCATGATTGATGTGAGGACTTCCAAGAGTCTCTGTGGCAATCTCTGGTGGTTAAAATATTTATGGGGAGTATTAGGGGGTGAAACTAGTCGGTTAGGTTAGGTTAGAATGCAATGATGTATCAGTCAGCGAGTATCGTATGTAAACACACGTCTTGGGAGTCTTACGGTAGACATATTTATAATAACCTATCTTTAATCATCACACCCTCATTAACTCCTTTAAGGTGAGTTTTAAAATACTCATGATGATTTAATAACTAATCTTATTATTTCAGCTAAAAAAAAGAAGTGATAGGAAGGCTTCAGATGGGACAAATGGGTAAAAGTCCTGGGGTGGCAGCACCAATTAACCCTTTATACATGTATTTTAATGTCACGCAAATAATGTTTTCGCTAATAACAACGTTTTTCTGGCACCAATTAGAAGTTATTAACGAGATCCTACTGTATACAGTAATCTCACTACTATCCGGACGTCCACTATCCAGATGCATCACTATTTGGACATTGTAGGCTGTCCAAACCCCAAAATTCGAAAAACTCCGAAAAAAATCCGATTTTTTTGGACCGCATCAGTTTGAATTTCCCGCGCGTGCCAAACAGCTGTGTTTTCTCACCTCCCGCCTCTCTCACGGTCTCATTTCCCGCTCAGCTCCCGGCTCGTCAACACACTCTCAACATGGCTGCTGAAGTGCTGGGTTTTGTGGTGATTCCCTATCTCCTGCAGGGCTTGATGCTGCTCTGCACCTTCTTTATCATGTGTGTGATGATGGCCCCACCACTTGAGAAGAGGAAGAAAGTGGTTTTGACTCTGGAGAAGCAGCAGGAGATATTGGAGAAGGTGGACGCCAGGTGGCCGACATCACGGATCCTACGTGAATTCAACCTCCCTCGCTCCACTTTGTTTGATATCAAGAGGTCCTGAGACAAACTACAGCAGTATATGGCTGATTTCGCTTCGAAGACCAGACGGAACGTGGAGAAGAAGATGCTGTTTACTCCTAAGTATGCTGACACTGACCGTTCCACGCTCATCTGGTATCGACAACAACGTGCTGCTGGTGTGTTGGTACATGGAACGGAGCTGAAAGCTGCTGCTGAGAAGTTCTCAAGGCTACAGGACACCCCAGACTTCAAGGCATCTGAAGGTTGGCTCTTCGTGTTCAAGTTACAGCACGGACTTACCAACCGTAAGACCCATGGCGAAGCTCTGGACGCTAATGACGAAGGAATAGAACAGTTTCGGCAGAAGGTGAAGGGCTTGATTGACAGGGAGGGCCTCACTCTTGGTCAAGTCTACAACGCTGACGAAACTGGCCTATTTTATTGTTCAATACCCACGAACACTCTCGCTGAGGAGACGGAGAAGCGTGTACCTGGCCCCAAGCTCAAGCTCTCCAAGCAACAGGTGTCTGCTTTGTGCTGTGCAAATGCTAACGGCATGCACCAGCTCAAGCCCGTTATTGTTGGCCGTGCAAAGCAGCCTTGGTGCCTTCATGGGTTAATGGATGTCCTCTCTGTCGTGTGGTATCATTCTCTGAAGGCTTGGTTCACAACCAAGATCTCCAGAAAATGGTTTCATCAACACTTTGTCAAGGAGGTCATTTGTTATCAGAGGGTGACACCGAAAATCCCACGTGACCAGGTAAAGGCCCTCCTGATTCTAGACAATGCACCTGCACATCCGTCTGAGAAGGAGTTGGCGACTGAAAATGGCCACATTAGGTGTCTGTTTTTGCCACCTAATATGACTGCTCTCATCCAACCAATGGACCAGGGAGTTATTGTGGCAGCAAAGAGGCTCTACCGACGGAGGTTTTTGGAGGAGGTGATGGTTGTCTACGAGGACGAGGACGATCGCAAGGAAGGGCGAGACATTCAAGGACAAAAAACTGTCGAAAACCTACGCCGATACAACATCAAGTCTACCATCTACAACTGGGCCAGTGCATGGAAGGAAGTCTCTGTCAAGACTTTAGAAAATGGTTAGTCTCGGCTGCTTCATGGAAGTGACATGGTGCAAGATTTTGTAGGTTTTGACGTGGATGACTTCCATGCAAGGCTTCGTGCGGGTGGAGACAATGTGGATGTCGACGAAGTGTGTGAGTGGTTGGATGACGACGAGGGCAATCCTGGGTATCAGATTATGTCTGATATCGAGATCGCAACTACTGTTGCCGGTCCAAGTACCCAGCCGGAAGATTCAGATGAGGACAGTGACGATGATGCGGACTCCTCACGACTTGCCACTACTCCAACCATCTCCAAGCTAAGTGCACTCCGGGAACATGTGGAGTTCATTCTCGACTATCTGGAACACCTGGACTGCGACAGGGAGATGGGGCCCTTGGGACTTGTGGAGGAAGTGCGAGCTTTCAGGCAGCGCATCATTAACCCCTTCATTACCGCGCCTCCCACCCCCAGCCGCCCCGCTCTCCCTCCGTCAAACCGAATTCCCGGAAGTTCATGTGTGTGCGTGGGGGGTGATCGTTTATCATAAGTGCGCTGTTTTTCATTTTATATTACTTTTATATTCTCAAGTACATGTTGCCCATGAGGTACACTGTGCATGATTTGAAATACATTTCCTATAGTAGTATACGTGTAGGGATATATATACTTTACTAAACTTTCATTGTTCCTATAAATATAGACTTTACAGACATAAAAAGGTATATACAGTACTCATATGTTGCTCCTCGTGGCGCTGATACACTGCAGGATGTACGTTGGGAAAGTCCAGGTGAAGTGTAGGTAGTGGAGGTGGCCTTTGATCTGCAAACGGATCCGACAAGAGGGTGAAGGCAGGTCCTCAGGGACTCTGCAACAATGGCAAGCCTACAAGGCTGGGATCTGAGCAATTATCTATCTCGCTTTCATCACTCGTACTCTCGCTATCACTGTCGTTTTCTGGTATATAATCATCATCTGACTCACTCACTGATGTCTGATTGAGTTTCATTGTCGTCAGACTCATCTAACTCACTAGCAAGCTTTGTATCAAATTCGTCATCAGTATCAGATGACACCATGATCACGCAAAAACAGCCAAAAAAAAACACAGTCACAGCATGCAGCTTGGGGGATACTGAGGGGTTGCGGGTGAGAACTGGCTGCTGGTTGGTTGTGGGGCCTAGGAGGGTGGTTGTCATGGTAACCACGTGCTGATATGCCTAGTGCAACTATTTTTTTCTGTTTATATCATACCATATAGGTCTATATATATGCCCAAAACATTTGAAATAATAAATCATATCCAAAATACCCAAATGATGTCAATCATGGCCTGGCATGGACTCTGATATGGCATGGCCATGGCATGGCCATGGCATGGCCATGACAAGGAGAACGACGTCAGAGTCAAGTTGCCAGTTCTTACAACCCAAGTCTCTCTAGTAACCCCAAAACCAACACTCCTACCCTCATATACCTCCCTATGCTTATCAGGTTTACTACCGTAAACCTTACAATTATCGGTTCCTCGCCAGAACTTTTTCTAGGTTTACAAGCATAAACCTTATCGATTTCGGTAATGAAGAGGTTAATCGTCAGAATCGTTGCTGCTTGCATCAATCAACCACTGACAGTTTTTTCAGGCCATTCAACCCTGCCATCATCAACCCTCGCTCCACACGATCATCTCACCAAGACAGGCCTTCTAGCTCCGCGCCACAGCCCAGCACATCAGGCACGGCGGAGTCACCACTGGATGTTAGTTTGCGGCTATCTTCTGAGTCCTCTGCAGTGGATAAGGTATCACCACGTCCCACCAAGAAGCCCCTACGCTGCCTCCGTCAGCTCATCTCGGACTCTGACAGCGACTAAATTCTCCAGGACTCGTCACTAGACCACACGGGAATTTACTGTTATGTACAGTGCAGTGAAGTGATGTGATGCAAGGTATGCAAAAGGAAACGTTGTGGAAAGTGCTGGTAAAGTGCACTGGAAGTGCTAAGGTGTGTCAGGTGCAAGGTCTTACTGTCAGAGTCTGAGATGACCGAGCGAGTTATACATCAAGACGGCGGCATCATTCTCGTAAGTACTCTAACTTTATCAAAATTCCTTGTTTTGTTCTTCCCATATCATTAATCTCATGCACAGACTGTGTGAAAGATGATTTCCATAATGATTTTCATGTCTAACCTGTTTTCAGCATGCTGTAAAGTGGTAAAAAAAATCCCATAAATGTTAATCATAATTTCCTGCTTTCAATTTAATTTTTTCATGTATGGTTTTGAAGTGTACTAGCTATGAAAAAGGTGAATGGCATTGATTTGTGTGAAAGATGATTTCCATAATGATTTTCATGTCTAACCTGTTATCAGCATGCTGTAATGTGGTAAAAAATTCCCATAAATGTTAATCATAATTTCCAGCTTTCAATTTAATTATTTCATGCATGGTTTTGAGGTGCACCAGCTATGAAAAAGGTGAATGCCATTGATTTGTGTGAAAGATGATTTCCATAATGATTTTCATGTCTAACCTGTTTTCAGCATGCTGTAAAGTGGTAAAAAAATTCCCATAAATATTAATCATAATTTCCTGCTTTCAATTGAAGATTGGACCCTGTTGGAAAGACAGAAATCAAGAGTGAGAGCAGTGGAAATGGGTTATTTGAGAGGAGCATGTGGAGTCACATGGAGAGACAGACTAATAAATTAGGAAGTGAAGGAGCGTTGTGGTGTGGTTGAGGACGCGATGGGAAGCGTTAGGAGAAACACGTTAAGGTGGTTTGGGCATGTGGAGAGGATGGAGAGTGAAAGACTGAGGAGGAGAGTGTATGTGAGTGAGGTGGAGGGGGCGAGAGGGAGAGGGAGGCCGAGGATGAGATGGAGGGATGGAGTGGAGAGGTATATGAGAGAGGGGGGTGTGAGTTGGGAGCGTGGTAGTGAAACGGCAGGGGACAGAGTGACATGGAGGCGATTTGTTTGTGGCCACCCCGTTCAGGATTGAGGCGTCTAGCAATAGATAGATAGATAGACAATTTAATTTTTTCATGCATGGTTTTGAAGTGCACCAGCTATGAAAAAGGTGAATGCCATTAATTTGTGTGTAAGATGATTTCCATAATGATTTTCATGTCTAACCTGTTTTCAGCATGCTGTAAAGTGGTAAAAAAAATTCCCATAAATGTTAATCATAATTTACTGCTTTCAATTTAATTTTTTCATATGTGGTTTTGAAGTGCACCTGCTATGAAAAAGGTGAATGCCACTGATATGTGTGAAAGATGATTTCCATAATGATTTTCATGTCTAACCTGTTTTCAGCATCCTGTAAAGTGGAAAAAAATTCCCATAAATGTTAATTATAATTTCCTGCTTTAAATTTTATTATTTCATGCATGGTTACCACTAGTATTGAAGTGCACCAGCTGTGAAAAAGATGAATGCCACTGATTTTCATGTCTGGTACCCAAACAAAGCTGTCAACTCAGTGAACAGCTGTGCCTAACTTACCTCAAATTCATTCTTTTTGGGTTAAATTTAAAAGAGTTCATGCTCTGTTTTCATTATCTTAGTGCACTAGCTGTGAAAAAGGTGAATGCCAGTGAATTTCATGTCCTGTCCTAACCTAACCTAAACTAACCTAACCATTTTTCTGGTAACAATTTACATCATTTATTGTTTTTGATGCTTTGTATCCAATAATTTAGTACATAAAATGCAAGAAAAGATGAGTTCCATGTCCGATACTTACTTACACTATGGTGGCAAGTTCTGAGTAC
>JAGKTI010002999.1:46385-61258 GCA_018397915.1 Birgus latro | reverse complement strand
AAAACCAATATAGACTTGTACTACACATAAATTTGTACCATATAAATTAAATAAATATATAATTTAAAGTGGCTTGAATAAGTTAACCCTTCCATAGCTCATTTTCTTTAGCCAGGTACCCTGAAAAAGAAGGAAAACGTAAGGTTGAGTGACACCTATATCAACATTTTTTTTACCTCAGGATCATGATTTCTCTACGAATTTTCGATGTTTCTCACCAAAAGCGAAGGTTTCAGCCAAAAAACAAAAAGTCGAAAATCGGTCGGGATCTGGGGGTAGGCCGGGTAAAAAACCGGTCGGGACTGGACGGGTTAATGGGAAAATATTATCATTTTTATTACCATATATGTTCATACACACCAAATTACCTAAAATTCAGTAAAAAAAAAAAAAATGTGCTTAATTTAACTATTATCAGGATTCAGAGTGAAAACGTGATAAAGTTAGTGTTTCCCTTTTAGATTGCCAATGTGCCTTGACAGACTTCTATTTTGCATGCATACTGATTTAAAGTCCAAATAAATGTACAGTATTTGTATTTTAAATAAATACTTATCCAAAATAGAAGTCCGTCAAGACAAGCTGTCAAACTAAAGACAAAACACTTCTGCTACCTTTAGTAAGTTTTTGCTCTGAATCCTGACTTTATTAATACAGTACTGGAGTTAAATTTTTTATAAGCTTTCAGATAATTAGGCATGTATGAACCTATATGTTAATAAAAAATACAAGTAAACTCTCAATTATCCATTATAATTCAGCCAAGACCTATGCTGAATAAAGTGATATGCCGGATATTGCACAGTACTCCCCCATCAGCCCAATATTCAGTGCTGGGTCGGATACTGGCTTCTGTCTGTCTCAATCCTCCATCCTAAACTCTTTCCCATGTGTAAAAGATGAAAACTAAGCATGAAATACAATAGAGTAATGATACAGTACAGTAACACAGTACACTACTGTATGTAATCACCAAGTACTGACATCGATGGAGGGTAGAGCTATACATCATGCAATACGGTACTATACTGCACCACATGCACTCGTAACTTCAGGATCACAATAAGCACTAGGACATGAGCACTGAAAGGCCAAAAGCTATCCAAAGACAACGAGCATAGGACACCACAGAGTTAGTCACAGCACTAGGGTTTCGCAACCGCGTGGTCAGAAGAGTGGAGTGCACAGACACATCTTTACAATATCCATGGGCAAGAATAAGAGCACAGTAGTCTGCTCAGCATGCCAGGCGGGCTGCTCCCACGAAGGATTATAACTGACTGGCACATAGTGGGTGTTCTCACTGGCTGGTGCATTTCGGGGTTTTCCCAGGCACCAGTTGGCTTCCACTTACGACCCAGGTGATATGTCTCGATGTTGGTTATTGCACAGAACTTATGGTTACGTCCCATTTCACTGCAGAATGTTGCATAATTTTGCCGGATGTTGTTTTAATAGAGTTGAGACAGCAGCACCAGATATTGCGACAATGGATAATTGAGAGTTTACATTTACCACTTAAGTGCCGATTTGGTAAATGACTGCCAATTTGGTAAATTGTTGCACCCATTGCATAGTTCTTCTTTTGGCATAGGGAATACAATTTATAGTTATTTTATCAGGGTTGTTATGATTTAAATCAAATAATTTAAATCATATGATTTAAATCAATTTAAATCAGTGAAAAAAATCATGATTTAAATCAAAATGGATTTTTTCTATATAAATACAGTAAAAATGAAGACAACATAGAATGCGATGGATGATTATTTTACAGATGTATCAAGTCTGCTTGGCCTGTACTCTTCCTGTACTGATCCTGATCAAGTCAGGCACCAGTGACTGCTTTTTGTTACAAGGCAAATATTAAAAAACAGAGGAAAGAAGACTCTTTGATAATAACAATAAATGCTCCAGTTAAGAAAGTCTTTAATGCATCAGGTCTTTTCAAGTTGTATAGCAACTTTTGGGTAAAAAATGTATGATACCAAAATGTGATTTCATTTTACACTGATAATAGCTTAGTACAAAAAAAAAGTCATCATAAAAGTGAATAAAAATAGATTTAATCTTTAAAAATCCAGTTAAGTAAAACAGTCAATTTAAATTTAAAAATTTGATTTAAATAAAATAATACAGATTTAAGAAAAATATATATATATACAGTGTATGCTATTTTATCCAACCCTGAGATGTGGTGCACTGCCTTAATCCCACTTCCCATTCACATTATTATTTTCAATTTTGTACGTCTGTTTATTTGAACAGTGATATATAATCATGCCTAATGGATACATTGCAGCAAGTGGGAGGGAAAAAGATATGGTATTCTTTTGACAGAATTCCCAAAGACACAAACAGGGTTGGAAAAGAAAAACTCCAGATTTAAAAAAAATCTGATTTAAATGAAAAAAATCCAATTTAAATCCAAAAAATTTATTTTCTTGACTTATAAAAAAAAGAAGTGATTTTATCCAACTCTGTATTTTATGATTAGCAACAAAATGCAAGAGGTCCGACTCTGAAAAAGATCCGGGAGTTCATACTGATATGGATCTGTAAGTTGAGGACCATGATAGCAGGTACAGTAATGGATTCTTGCATCAACTGCTGTACAGTGAATGGCTTCCTTTCATGGCTGATTATTTTTCATTTGCAGCTCCTCCGTGGCTAGCAAACCTTGCTAGTTGTGAGGTGTGCCAAAATTGTGAGATATTGTGGGTGAGATATGATGCAGTGTATGTTTTGGGTGACTATGATGATATGGACACACCTGCCTGGGGGGCAAACACCTTATTCACAAAAAAGTGGTGGATGAGGAAGCACCACCTGGTCAATGGAAAAGGCCAGGAGAATGATGGCTTTGTCTTCTGTGGCAGGTGAGAGTGAGGTACATTCACTGGGAGAGCAGGTGGGTTACAGGTCAGTGGCATTTATCGTTGGGTCATTGGATAGGGCCCACATTTTTGCACACCCTCATTAGCTCTGATGCTATCAACAGTTCATCTTTTCCCAAATACTGTTTGGAGGGGGAAACAAGGATATTAGGAAATGGGTCTGGAGTCATTATCAAGATCTTTGCTAGCAACCTCTCTAAATTGTCTAGTTAGCCAGAGTCCATGAGGGATTTTGGTCCATGTGAAGTAAACTGCCTCCATGCTCACTCCTCTGCAGATGTTTCTCCTCAGTTTGGGAAGATTGGTCCTGTTCCCCTTGACCTGGGTGTAGGTGATCCCCCAAAAATGCTTTGCTCATTTGACAAGTGCTCTTCAGACCTGCTGAAAGTGACCAGGATCCTGGTATACAGGTACTTCCCTGCCCCTGAAACACCCCACCACTCACAATGGGTGAGGATTAAGAACCTCAGCTGGTATTTCAGATTTTTCCAGATTATGCTACCTTAGGTTAGGATAGGTATTTTGATTGATTTCACTGATTAAGGAACTCATAAATGCTGCAAATTCTTCATTTTAGGCTTTTTAGTATCTGACTTACCAACGTGGTCAAATAAGAACTCATTTTCTTTTTCTTCTTTTTTGGTGCTTCTATCAATTTATGCATTCATAAATGCCATGAATTCCCAGTTTTGCCATGTTTCTCCTAGCAACCTGTAATCCTGGATTCCCAGAGGTCCCCCATGCTGCATGGTGGAGGAGGGACAAGTCAAGGTATTTCTAACACAAAACGAAAATTGATCAAAACATGAAAACCACCAGAAAAACCATAGGCCACTGATGAACTAAAGCACTAAATGAAAAAAAAATCCCAAAAACCCTTTATACCCATATTAACATAAGGAATAAACAATGATTTTTTTTTCATACAGAAGGGTGGAAAATCCTAATACTGCACTGCATTAAAAAAAAATGCACATGACTGATGCTAAGATTACCTTCATCCCTATCAGCCTCAAGAATGAGAGGGCATTTCTTCTTGGTAACTTCAGTTTTTTTCCCCCAGCTTCCTTTTCTGATTTCCACCATGCAGTACTGTATGTGGACTCACAGGCCTCCATACAATTATTGTGATCAGACCATCTGGCCTCTCACAGATATTTGGTATTTCATATACAAGAACTGTTCCTCTACATCTACTCATCACAATGGACTATAATTCTCCAGTGGATACCCTCACACATGGGGCAACAATACTGTTGACAAGGTGGCTTCTTTGGCTCACTCACATGGGGAGCTGGTGGTAGTGGAACCAGATACAGTACTTCATCCTTGATGGATTTGGTGAAACGTACAAGCAGGGCACCACGAGACAGGGAGCTCAGCATGTATCTTCCAGATACAACACTACAGTAGTCCAATATCATCTGGATTCCTCCCCTCATCCATGGGCTACACACAAGCTAAGGCACACTGATGTGACACTGACTTGCTTATTTATTGGACACACTGCCCTTGCCTCCCACTTAAGGAACCTGAATTTGGACAACCCTGCATATGGCTGCTGTGGACAAGAAGAAACCATGCCCATGTCTTACTAGTCTGTCCCCACAATTATGTGGCAAGGTGTACAGGTACTTTGAGGGATAAACTGGGCACTCAAGGAGTGACGCAGTTCACTGTGGAAACACTCCATGACACTTTGGATCTGGATTCATCTGTACAGGCATGGGTTATAAGGCTCCTCTGCAATTTTCTTCAGTCTACAGGCCTCATAACCAGGATCTGAGCCATCATCTAACAACCTGCTGCGACTGTGGTAGGGCAGAAACAGTCACCCCCTGACTGAAGCACCCTTCAGATTGACAAGAATTCTTTTCTGGAATTAGATCAAGCTTTTGAAAGTCCCTTCGGTATAATCTTTTCTAAACTTAATAAAATCTAGAGGTAACATGCATAATATAGTCGCATGACTGAGCTATTAAGAACACCAAAGATGCATGTAGATTACAACCTGTAGAGGAATAACATACTCATGAGGGAGAAACGAGAGGAGGGAGGCAAGAAGCGTGAGAAAAGGCATGGAATTCTGTCACACTTAATAACCAAATTAGATGTGGTCCAAAAGTACTTCCGATAAACCTAAGTCCACTGAAGAAAAATCACTCGTCAAAACATTGCCCAGTATGTATACCTTCATTTAACCAAGCACCAGGCACTCCTTTTTTTTTTTTTTTTTTTCCAACCATTGAAAGCCATGTACAAATTTCACCTCATCAATTACACCCAACTTCTTCGAAGCTAAATGTAAGAATGAAGCTGCTGCAGAAAAATTGCTATGAAAACAACCACATGCAAAGAAATATATTACTTTATCTATCTTACGATTAGTTGCAATGTAGCATTATTCGATAAAAATTTGAGCCTCACCTCATTCAAAATTACATTAGAGTCTACTTCCATGTTGCTTTTAAGTCTTGATAATACACGTGCAATTTCCGTCCCCAGCTCATGAAACGCATCTCGTGCAAATGGCCGCTGCGATTGACAAGCAAGTGAGCTCTTTAACCGATATGACAGTATAAGTATTTTTTTAATATTTTAAAATTAATTTTGTATTGATTAGAAAACTTATTCAATATATTTATATGTCATTATATTAAAAATTAGATAATATTACCTTACACATGACGGATCACTATGCCGGTAATTATAGAAAAATTATGTAAACAAATATCATGTCGAAGTCCAGTTTTCTGTAGTTTGGGTGTTTGAAGCTCTTTACTGTACATCCAAGTATCCAAGAAAACCATAGGCTGCTAGAACCCGTTTAGCTCAGGGAAATTAAAAAAAAAAAAAAAGTCTTATGCAAGGTATCGGCTTTTGGTTGATACCTGAATAGGCTGTGATACAATGTTGACCTTCATAATTTTCACACGACAGTTCACCCAGCTTACGTAAAAAATCTTGCATCATCTTCATCTGTGTGTCGTAAGCAGGGTTAGTATTTTCCTAAATCGGACATTTGACTCAGGTTTTTGACTGGTTTTATCAAGGTTGTTTTTCTTACCAATGCCACCCCACTGGTTAGTAGAACAGTGGGTTTAGGATTACTAGGACCGTTAGCCAACATTAGGTCATTAAGTCTTGCTGGTTGGGTTTTATTTCAGCGGGAACCCCAAAATGGCAACATGCCAGCAGCATTGCTTTAACCTGTCACGTCCCGACTGATTTCCTACCTCTGATACCCCCCAGTAGCAATTTCGGATTTTTTTTTGGGGGGGGCTCAAACCTCCGCTTTTGGTGAGAAACATCGAAAATTCATAGAGAAATTGCCCTCCTGAGCTTATAAATGTTGCTACAGGTGACAGTCAGCCTTAGTCTACCTTTCATTCTCTCTCAGGGCATCTGGCTTCAAAGAACAACTATGGGAGGGTAACTAATTCAAGCCACTTTAAATTATTTATTTATTTATTTGGTACAAACTTATGTATAGTACAAGACTATATTGGTTTTCACACAATTATATAGGCAATATAAGCATTGTTTAGTCACCAAACACATCCACATATGGCACCGTCCTTTATGACATTACCACCTCATCACTTCTGTTTCTTGCTGTAGCCTCTTTATTTCTTTGTCCTCCACCTCAGGAATCACTTTCACCTTGAATTTCGTCATTGGAGAGACTGCGGCGCGAGATGTCTTTACTGGCCAGGTCACCGCTAACAGGTGAATTGCTGAGTGTGGGGGGGAGGGGGGGTCAGGTGGGGCCAGGCAGTATCTCCACTTGACAGCAGATAGAGGAAGGTCTCCCACATATTCCTACCAAAAATCACCCGTGAAACTTGAAAGTGTGCAAATGACTGTCCTTGCAATTGCGTAACACACAGGTACGTCGATGGATGTAGCCGTGACAAAACGTTGCAACTTACCCATACATCGATGGGACTCCTTGGGTTAATAGGTTAATAAGCAGAAAGAAAAATACTGATGAGTCAACTGCTGGAAAATGTGGTGTCAATCCATTATACAGTTCCTGTCAATGTTCATAAAAGCTAGCTACTGAGAGTTAGGGAGTGCTATCAGAAAGCGACATGTTTAGTCAAGAATAAAATTCGTAGTCTGCAGTCCAAATGTTCCGACTGAAACCACCTCTAATGGCATGTTTCATGCTTCTATTGCTTTCTGTGAGAAAACACTTTCTGATGTTCTGTCATGACCTCTTGTAGATTTTAAGTGTTCTCATGTTCTTGCTCTGAATATGATGAAGTCCTCTTGTTTCAACCCCTCAAGTCCATGTAGTCTTAAAGACCTTAATCAGAGCACAACTTAACTTCTGCAGCTCCAGTGTCATCTGATTAGTCTTACTTAGCCAGCCATAATATGTTTTTTAACATTCACCATGTTTTTGTCATTCTCCTTTGTATTTTTTTAACATTCACCTGTTCCAGGCTTGCACACAGTAGCTATTCCAAATGTGGAATAACCAGTGATGTATAAATATATCATGTTTAATTTGCCTTAATGTACTCCTAATACAGCAAATCCTGTGGTTAGCGTTCTTTGTGATGTTGTTTGATATGTGATGACTTGGATTTAGGGATTCATGGGTGATGACCCCAAGGTTCTTATTACGGTACAGTAAAACCTCGATATAACGGACTTCAGTAGACCGGAATTCACTTTTATCGGACTCGAGGAGCTACCGGACTAAACTCCTATATATATCGGAAAAAGTCCGATATATCCAGATAGCAGTCCGGACTGCCTGACAACCTCAGCTATGTTCACCACAATAAGATAAGTAAAAGACATGTTTTTCAGTGCACAGTACAGTATTATTATACCATTTGATTAATGTAGTGAAGGTATAACACAGTACAATACTGCAATGGTGGTGAAAACCACTGATGCAATCTGGACTAATGTCTGATATATCGGAAAATGTCCGGACTATCAGGGGTAAGTCCGGATGTCGCTTTTATCGGAAAATCGCATATTTCGGACTGGCCTGAGCCCCAATTAGTCCGTTATAGTGAGGTCTTACTGTATTAACATTCGTAATTTCAACACCTCTTAGGTTGTATTTATGCTTTACATTATCGTATCCCTAACGAAGACATTTGCACTTTTCTGCATTAAATAACATTGCCCGGTCACATGACCACTGGTACATTTGGTCCAAGTATTGTTGCAAAGCATTTGTCTTCAGATGAGCAGCCCTCCCACTACAGTATTTAGTTATGAGCAAAGGCAAAGCCCTTGTGAGTCTTTTGTCAAGAAATGGAATTTTCTAACATCTGAGCAGCCCAACCCGGCCCGACCTTAATGCTTTTGAGAAGCTTATATCTCATCAACCACAGGGCCGATCACTGCGTGGTTTGCACCATATGATAGCCCTATTCTTTAAGATTTATTGTTGACAGGTTTCATCACACCCCAGTGGTGCACGTGGCACATGACGCGCACCAAATGCAGCATGTTGAAAATCTTCAAAAGAGGGCCAGAGGCCAGACAGTTTGTCGTAAAGGCATGGAATTTGGCAGGTAGATAGCCATCAATATACTCTAGGAATCCTCAAGGTGTAAGGCAACCTTTCAGTGCTTTTGGATTTAAATGGCCTCACACGTACCGTGCTGACAAAGGTGTTTTACGTTGTCATCTGCAAACATGAGTATAGCTACATGCTGTAAAATCACTGTCTGTTATGTTGATATAAAGTGTGAATGAGATAGGGATACGACAAAGTATCGAATTGGCAGTCATTTACCGAATCAGCACTGTTAACCAAAGGATATTATAATTTGTATCACCATAAAATTCATACACACCTAATTATCTTAAATCTGGTCAAAAATTTGTGTTTAATTTAACTATTAATGAAAAAAAATCAGGATTATGAGCAAAAAGTTGCTAAAGTTAGCAGAAGTGTTTTGCCTCTGGCACGACAACTTGCCTTGACAGACTTCTGTTTTGTATAGATATTGGTTTACAATGCAAATACTGTACACTTATTTGTACTTGAAATCAATACAGTATTTATAAAAAATAGAAGTCTTTCAAGGTGTGTTATCTGAAGGGGAAATACCTGCTAACTTTAGCAAATTTTTGCTATGTGACCTGTTTTTTTTTTACAGTTATTTGAACCCCTAAAGTCCTATGGCTGACAATCATGGGCCTTGGAAAATGTGCAATTAAGTCCTATAGCTGACAATCATAGAGAGGTTACAAAAAACTGGCACGCTGTAACCCCACCGTTTTTATGACGTAAATGGTACCTAGCCAATGGAAGCTAAGAGATCAGGTGGTGGGAGACATGATCTGGCCCCCCTCACTGAATGTTGGAGCCCCCCCTCCTCAGGTCATCTTTCCACCTCCTTTTGTCCCATTGGAGCTTGGCCTTTTGTCCCTACTCACCCAAACTACCTTCTATACCCCCTCTAGACCATATTGGGTGTGTATGACAGACATATTCCCTCCCATTTCCCCCCCTTGAGGCCCCCCCACACCCCCTCGGCCTCCCTGTTCCCCCCATACTTCTCATGGACGTCCCATTCTCGCTCATAGCGAGGAGTGCCTTTTTTTTTTTTTTTTTAGTCGATTGTGCAGTAACCATTAGACATAAGAGAGTGAAATACAGTATACATTTTCTGGTATGTATAATCAAGCTCTTCAAATCTGTAAGACCGAAATTTACTTTGGTGCAATTTTTTTTTTTCTCAGTACATGAGGGGTAATAAGTTTTATTTTTTACATTCTTTGTCAGTTGATACTGTAGTAACCATTAGTCATATGAGAAAGAAGTATACACTTTCAGGTGTGTAAATTCAAGCTCTTGAAACCTGTAAGAAAAAATTTTATGTTGGTGAAAGTTGAAAAACCGGACCCTTTTAGCAGTTCTGGGGATGGGGGGATGGGAGATTTGTGGTCTTTAGGAGTTAAGCACAATTTTTTGACCGGATTTCAGATAGTTAGGTATGTATGAACCTATGCGGTGTTAAGAATTATAATATTTTCCAGCTTAAAGCGCTGATTCGGTAATTGACAGCCGATTTGGTAATTCACCACACTGATAAGATAGGGCCAAATCCAGGCTGCAGTTAATGACCCTCTTGCTTGGCCCACAGACTAGGTCCTCCGTCTGAGTGCACAGAAATGTGCACTTAATGTGTTTCACACATAAAACTTGACTTCCACACATCTTAGCATTTGCAGTGGAACAGAGCAGCTCCCGTTTCATATTCACCATGTCTTTTGTGAACTGCATTTTAATGGTCCTGTCCTCACTTGGTCAAAACTTGTGGATTACCTTTAAACTTCTTGTCTCAAGAAGTTGAATTTAATTAAATGCATTGCACATATTCACTGGGATGCTGACGAATGGGCTGCTGAGGTTTTATATGGCTGTCGTCAATGGCAAGATCAAGTATAACAGCCGGGTTTATGGATCAGCATCGGAAACAGTACTAAAAAAGGTAAACATCATCCACAATGCTGCTTTAGGTATAGCCCTGGGTGCTTTTCGTTCCTCCCCACCGATGTCCATGTTGACAGAGTCAGGACGGCTGTCATTGGCAAGGGGTCGTGAGATGTTGGATTGAAAATAGGTTGAGGATTTCATGCTACCAATCCCATCATCCTCTGGCCCACCTCCGTACTGAGTCTGGCGTTCTTCCTGGAGCCTATGATTGGCCTTTACATCATCAGCCACCCTTTTGGTACATAGCATTTGTACGTACAGGTTCTTGGGGGTGCTGGCGCCTTGACTCATGCCTACAATAGCCATATCACCAGTTCCCCCTTGGCTGGATAAATCCAACTTCCTTCGTTCATTCATGGGTGATAATTTTAGAAAATCCAGAGATGCTCTCTTGGCATGACCCTCCTTCTTGGCCATGGATGATGGCTTTTATCAGGAATATTTTAAGATCTACGTGGGTGGGTTGTGCAACTTGAGTCCCTCAAAATCAGCCACCTGATATTACAAAGAGCTTATCTTGTCAGATGTGGAAACATGCTGGCCAGCATTGGATTCTCATGGTAGAGTTCTTTGCCATTTTCCAGTTGCTGCTGTTTACCAGAAGGCACTTGCCTTCCCTGCATGTTGTGCTATATGTGAATTCATAGGCCTCCATATGTATTGCAGTTGGACCATCTGGGCTCTCAAAGAGAGAGAGAGAGAGAGAGAGAAACACACACACACACACACACACACACAAATAGACATACCTAAAAAGTATCTTTATGCAAGGGCTGTTCAAAAAGTATCTGACCTTTGGTCGGGAAAAATAGACTTATTCACCTGGCTGTCTGAAACCCTCATCCCCTTCAAAGTGGTCTCCTTGGGACTGCACACACTTGTCCCAGCAGTCCCTTCATTGTTGGAAGCATATCTGGAATGCATTTTTGGAAATGGAGTACAGCTGGATCGTCGCATTCCGAATTATGTCGTCTCGTTACTTAAATCGGGTCCCTTTCAGCGGCATTTTCAGTTGGGGAACAGCCAAAAATCACAAGGAGCCATGTCGGGAGCTTGACGAACCACAGGAGTGTTGTGTTTGGCCAAGAAAGAATCAGATGCAAGGAATGAGCTGGTGCATTGTCATGATGCAGCTGGCAAGTTCCCGCTGCCCACAGGTCATGTCTATTGCGCCTCTCATTCCTCCATCTGATTCGAACTTTCTTGGCCAAACACAGCACTCCTGTGTTCGTCAAGCTCCCTACATGGCTCCTTGTGATTTTTGGCCGCTCCCCAAGCTGAAAATGCCACTGAAAGGGACCCGATTTGAGTCACGAGAAGACATAATTCGGAATGCGACAGTCCAGCTATACTCCATTCCCAAAAATGCATTCATTCCAGACATGCTTCCAACAATGAAGGGACTGCAGGGACAAGTGTGTGCAGTCCCAGGGAGACTACTTTGAAGGGGATGAGTGTTTTAGACAGCCAGGTGAATAAGTCTATTTTTCCCGACCAAAGGTCGGATGCTTTTTGAACAGCCGAGTCAAGCTCTGTACTAGGTCCAACTAAATAGTGTTCTAATATAAAAGAGAAAGCTTAAGTAAAAGTGTTGTTCCAATAACAGAATACAAGAAAGTGGTGGAGATGCACCGAACAAGCAAATCAGCTGACTAGTGTTTACTGTTTTGTCTGCAGAGTACAGGGATGCAAAACTATAAGTAGAAGCTTTTCTCTTAGTACCACAAGATGTCCACCATCTGTAGCAAAGCAAATTTGGAAGGAGTTAAGAAAAGGGATAAAGGTAGAAAGCAGGATGGTGAGTTTTACCAGGAACTGGTGGAAATGGAGACATACAATAAGCAGGTAGAACGAGTGCACAGATTAGACAAGGCATTTCAGAGTGAAATGGAAGAAATTAAGAAGCAGTTGCACATGTAGAAGGAGGAAATAGAAAAATTAGTAAAGGAAGTTCAGAGGAAAGACACAACAATAGATGAGCTTTTAGTTGAGGTTGGTACACTTAGAAGGAAGAATAGTGAAATTTCAAGCACAGTTGTCAATGATGAGAGAATTATGGAAGAGTTCAGAAATGATACAGAGACGTAAGGCAGGCAAGCACTCCAATAGATCATACCAGTGATATTGAGGAGAAGATAACCCAGGTGAATGAAGCGATGAAACACTACAAAAATGATCGTAAACCATGTATGCTGAAATGGTGAAAGTAAAGAAAGACTTAGAAACAAGAGTTGAAGTAAAGAACATTAAAAAGGAAGTGAAGAAAATAATCCAAAACAATCCAAAAATGGTCAAAGATTCAGCAGACACCAACAAATCTATAGTAATCACTGGTATAGTGGAGGATGAAATAAAAAACAAGATTTCAAGAGACAAAAAGGAGATGGCAAATGTAATGAACATATTGAATGAAGTATCAGAGGAAATCTGTAGTAAAGACATAAAGGAACGCAAAAGGCTGGGGAAATACAAGAGAAATAAATCAAGGCTTCTGAAAGTAACCTTCCAGAGTGTAAACACTGTGGAAGAAATATTGAAAAATGCAAACAAACTTATGAAAAAAGAGGATTTCAGAAATGTATGGATAAAAAAATGCCTAGCTCAAGAGGAACTGGGATTACTAAAAGAGAAGAGGGAGGAGACAAAAACAAAGAATGAGGGAAGATCAGAGGAAGAGAAGAACACATTTTTTTACAAATTGGATTGCAGGTACGAAAGTGATACATAGACAGGAGGGAATAAAAAGAAGGAAGGTAGTGAACCCAAGTCATGACAAGTATGTAAACAAGATGATTAAGTTGATGTACTCAAATGTAGATGGAATAGTGTAGATGAGGTGAGGAGACTGTAGCACCAGTCGAGCAGGGCAGTACTCCCAAGGAGGATGGAAAGCTGATGACAGGGAGAGCTGGACCTCCCATTTCATCAGCCCTCAGGACTTGTTCCTGACCATCCCCCTTTGCTGAACTTTTTCAGTGTCTCAGTTACACAGAGAGTAGACCAGCATGCTCTCCAATACAAGTTTCTCAAACTGTCAACACCAAACTACATACACGCTACACACTACACTTCCTTTTCAAAATTATCATTGAAAATGACGCACAAAAATCATGCCTCGGAGTCCCCAGGGGGGGGACCATAAATGCCCCCACCATCCGCCCCTCTCCCGGTGATGACTCAAAGAGCTGCCTGGAACCACTGTCTGACTCACTCCTTCTTCATTTCTGTAACATTCACGGCCTTTCCTCTAACTTTCATACTGTCGAGCACCACCTCTTCTCCTCTAAACCTCACCTTCTCTTTCTCACTGAGACTCAGCTGTCTGAGGCAACTGACAGCAAACCCTTTTCTGTATCCTCCTACTTTCTCTATTCTCGTTTCAAAGCCAAAGGTGGCTGTTGCGTATATGTATGCAACGATCTATCTTGCTCTCGTTTTCCTGAACTTGATTCTTCTGAATTCTCTGCTCTCTGGCTTCGGCTTTCCTATCATTCTCTGACTAAATATATCTGTGCTGTTTACTTATCTCCTAATTCTACTGACTATCAAAAATTCTTTGACTATCTTACTTCTACGATGGAACACATTCTATCCATTTCTCCTTTCTCTGAAATCTCCATTCTAGGAGATTTCAATGTTCACCACCACCTTTGGCTCTCCTCTCCTTTAACTGATCCACCTGGTGAACAAGCCTACATCTTTTCTATCCTTAATGACCTAGAGCAGCTTGTACAGCACCCTACCCGTATCCCTGACCGCCTTGGAGAGAGTTCCAACATACTTGACCTTTTCCTAACAACTAATCCTTCTGCTTACACTGTTCATCTTTTCTCTCCGTTGGGCTCCTCCGATCATAATCTTATTACCTTAACATGTCCAATCGCTCCAGTACGGCCTGTGGACCCTCCAAAGAAACGCCGCCTGTGGCACTTTGGAGCTGCAGATTGGGAGGCCCTCAGGCAGTACTTCTTTGATTTTCCATGGAATGATTATTGCTTCCATGGCCGGGAGCCATCTGAGTGTGCCTTGCGCGTTACGGAGGTTATTCTCTCAGGCATGGAAGCATACATTCCTTTCTCATATCCTCTGACTAATGCAAGAAAGCCTTGGTTTAATCACGCTTGTTCTAATGCTGTCCGCAACAAGGAGAGGGCCTATAAGAGGTACCGGAGCCAACCCACCCCTGAATCACACCTTTTATATATTTCTGCCCGGAATCGTGCTAAGTCTGTTCTTCGCTCTGCTAAAAACAATTTCATCCGTGCTAAATGTTCCCAACTCTCCAACTCGAATTCTTCTCGCTCCTTCTGGCACCTTGCCAAAAACCTTTCTAACAACTTTACCTCATCATCCTTCCCTCCTCTTTTCTACTCTGATGGCTCTGTAGCTATTTCTTCTACTGATAAAGCAGATCTCTTTGCTCAGACTTTCTCCTCCAATTCCACCTTAGACGATTCCGGTGCTATTCCTCCATCACTTCCCCCCTCTGACTTCCT